>JAQJVL010000065.1:2416349-2587701 GCA_035578905.1 Stictocephala bisonia | reverse complement strand
GAAAATAAAATTCGTCTAACTGTTATAATATTGTTTCAATGTTAGTCTCCTTTTGATACTGTAGTAATATTGTTGTTTTAGGTACATAAATAATTGAACAAACATTTTGAATAATTTATTTAGTGACTTCTATATTGGTGAATATGGGTCAGAAGTTAACATGTACTTACTTAACTATAAAAGGACATACCAAAATTAAAGTTTGCTTTTTAGATATCTTAACACAATGGTTTATTTAATGCTGTTAGTGCATACGGATTTGAAGTTGGCATACACATAACCGTTAAAATGAGTTTTGTGAAATGTTGGACTTTTTTCGTTACAGTGAATCCACACTAAAGAACGATCCGCGATAGCTTAAAGGTTTTCAGGAATTATCCTTGATTATAACATACGAGTGGAATAATCATGAGGATTATACGATAAAAAATCTGAACAAAGGTATTTACCGTTTAAGAAGACTAAAGTACAATGTGAGTGAAGATGTACTAATACAAATGAGTTATGGAATAATATAAGGAGCCAGTCTTCAAATTCAGTTAAATAATTAAAAATTCAAAAAAAAGCAATTCGACTAAAATGTGGAGGACCTTTTAAAACTCTATGCATACCTCTATTAAAAAAACTAAATATAATAACTTCCTTCACTATTACATTTACAAACGCTAATTATACACTAAAAATAACTTAACTTACATAAATTTCCTCAGAACAAAAAATATACATAAGCATGAGACAACAATTGGGATCAACTGAAAATTAAACAGAATAAATACTCAAAAACCCAAAAATATCATGCATTTATGGCTATTAAACTGTATAATAAATTACCTTATAAATTAAGAAATCAGGAAATGAAACAATTTTAAAAAACTATAAGCAACTATTAATTAGAATAGTGTTTATACAAAATTTAAGATTTTTAAAATTTAACTGTAATTTATATGCAGATTTAGCTCAATTTTTATTATATTATATATTTTATTACCTCATTTGAGGTTTAATGCAATAAACATTATTATTATTATTATTATAAATGTATTTTATGTTTCTATAAAATATATAATACATTTTCAATATAACTTTAATAGCGTGTAGGTACTTTAATTGAGATCACATAAACGAAACTTCGGAATTTTTCAGTCGCATTTATACATTCTGCTATCAATTTTCTAAAGGAAGTTTTTCTTGACACTGAAAAGGGATACGAACTTGAGACAAACAGCGTTTTCAGGTGTCTATGTGTTCTTAAGTACCTAGATGCTATTAAATTTGCAAAATTATCTGATAGTGAATTTTCAAACATCACAAGGCATCTGAAACTATACGAAATGGTGGATTTTTCCCACTTTAACTATGAAACGTTTTTAAAAATGTGAAGAGTTAAAAATATAAAATTACAACTCGTGATATAAATACAAACTACATTTTGACAGTAATATACAGTAGTTTTTCTGCACCTTATACTTTTCACACAGTTGATGTTCAAACTTGATTATCTACATTTTTGACATCAAAGTAGTTTTTCTGCACCTTATACTTTTTGTACAGTTGGTGTTCAAACTTGATTATCTACACTTTCGATCCAACAGTAGTTTTCATTCCGAGACAAAAGTGAATGAAAATAACTTACTTTATGTTACATAGTACAGAAGTATTTTCCCTTTTCCATGGAATAATTAAAATGTGATACATGGGTCTGATGTTGGGGACGTGGGGTGCTTGGTTCACTAAATCGGCTTGGCCACACTTTGATCACGGCCGGTGCTGATTGCTCCATCTGATTGCTGAGGCCCAGTATAATGCGTTCCCTCGTCAGTTTTATCCAAATGAACTGATAGAGGGAATAATTATTCAAAACTCTTCATTCGTGAGATATGACCTACGATGAATCACTACGTGGAGTTTACCTTTTGATGGAAATGAACAGAAATAGTAGGCAACATTATTGTAATTTTTTATTTTAAATGTTATTAAACCACTAAATATCTTCTCGAGCGTTTTTTGTTCTATACATTTTTATCTCATTGCATTAATTTGGAAATTTTTTCTACCCAACGTTGTTTTTACGGTTAATTTTGTACTTAATAAAGTAGTTAGTGAAATAACAACTTAGAGTAGTTACAACTGTCATATTAGTTACAACTGTCACTTTAGTTACAACTATCACGTTAGTACAACTGTCACGTTAGTTACAACTGTCACATTAGTTACAACTGTCACGTTAGTTACAACTATCACGTTAGTTACAACTGTCACGTTAGTTACAACCATCACGTTAGTTACAACCGGCACGTTAGTTACAACTATCACGTTAGTTACAACCATCACGTTAGTTACAACCATCACGTTAGTTGCATCTGTCACGTTAGTTACAACCGTCACATTAGTTACAACTGTCACATTAGTTTGATATTTACTGTTCTAAGTTTCAAAATTTACGTTAGACAATACCTACTGATCTGTTGGTTAAAAGAAATCATTTTATTTCGAGAACAATTATAAGAGAACTTAACTAAAATACGAAACACGAAAAAATGTTTTCTTGTAGTAGTTTAATAGAATAACCTAAAATGTTCCAGATTGTAGTGTTAAATTTATATTAACGTTATTATTTGAACAAACTAGATGTATAATGAAATAACTAAACTTAAAAAAATAAGTAATATTCGAATTATTGTTATTGCTGGGTTATACTGGAACAAAACTAAAAAAATAATATTTATTAAAATATATTGGATTTACAAATCTAATGTAACACTACCTTACGCCATCAAGTGACTATAATTTATCACCATTCGTAATTTTCTAAGATACAAATTAGACAACAAGCGGGATGGTAAAGTAGTAGAAATGCTAATAAAAGAATAGCTTATTACTTTCCAAATAAATTTGTTAATATTAGTGTAAATCATAAATCGTTTACAAACATCACAGTATTAATTTTTGTGAAACAAATTCGTAACAGAAATAAACCAGAGAGGCAACGACCCGGTGAATCAATAACTCATTAAATTAGCTTACCTGCAGTAAACATTGAGGTTAATGACTTATCGGCTTAATATCGGCAAACACTTTAGATATTGCAAAACGAATATTATAAAATTGAAAATACCACTTTCAAGTTTCTGTCAGGTGTGTAAACTTGATATTATTGTACTTAATTTTTACAATACTATGTATGGTTGTAGTGAGTATAATTATGAATGTTAATAGTAGTTGAATTTATTATTATGATTTTTCACATGGGGTTTTTAAAAAACGGTGAAAATATTTTACGTAAAAAAAATGTTAAAAAATTATTGCTGTTCATTGTATTTTTTTTGTAAATAGCTCATTAGTTTGTAAAATAACTTAAAACAGATTAAAATGAAAATCAGTATAAATATGATATGTCGGAAGTTTCCAATTCATTACTTTGTTATCTTAAACAAGCGGGACATTTTCAAGTGCTGGAACTTCGTCCTCAGGTTATGGGTATTGATGTAAACTAGGTTTATTTTCTAACTAAAGACAATGGTAGTGATCTATAAGTACGAACACACTGTGTTCGAAACACATCGTTTAGAATCATAAAATTAACTTACTTTTAAACACAAAAGTGGATGTTTTTAGTATTACAATTTTATTTTACTAGTTTTATCCATATCGTGTTTAGGGTTACAACTGGCAATGAGCTTATCATGTGCAGATGTATTTTGTTAAACTTTTATTAGCCTTCCTTTTACTTTCTCCCATATGCGTTAGTATAGATAAAGTATTGTGATCGTAAATTTTTTTTATAAATTGGTCTAACAATCCATTTTAGGGTCCCCTGAACCCAAAAAAGTAGGATTATCGAAAAAGGTTTTTGGTGTTTGTCCATGAGTGTGCTGTCCGTGTGCATGTGCAGTTCCCTGCATACCAAACGGATGGATTAATTTTTATGAAATTTGGTATGTATGGTAGCTGTATTTAATCAATATATTCAGACCATTTTTTTCACTTTCTGGAAATTTTTTTCCATATTATTTTTATTTTTATGGGCAAAAAACATCCAAAAATGGAAATTTCTAAAAAAAACTGTTCTAACGATTTTTATAAAATTTCACAACAGATGTGAATTGCAATTTAAAATATTTTACTAAAAACTACATGTCTATAACTTGACTATTTTTCAATTATGGCAAAACAAACATGGGAATCAAACTGGTAATTTTCAAAGTTTTCATTTATTAGTGTTTAATATGGGGAAACGTTTGTGCCAATTCTTTGGAACCATTTATTTATTTTATAGAACAATTTAATACCAACAGTTTTAATAAACTATAAGTTCTTATTTTAAATAAAATTTTGCGCTATGTAATAAAAACAAATTCTGAGATATATACATAAATGTGTAACATATTAATACAACCAGAGACCTGGAGGAAACATTTACATTAATATAATGTACTTAGTTAATTGATATACAACACGTTACTTAATTAAAAACCCGAAACCTTTTAAAATATTTTCTTTACTTTAATCTTAGCTGTATTAGGATAGCGATCAGCTTAAAAAGTGTTCTAAGAATAATCTAAATTTAAAATTAGTTCTTTTAACAAACTACTGTACCCCAACAACAATTTCCACAACATGGCTCCCAGAGTTTGCATTCATAAGTACGAAATAATTTCTAAAATTTATGTGAGTTGAAGTTACCACAGTATATCAAACTTGGAGTGTCTCTGTTATACAAATCAAACTTGAAGCAACTATATATCGTGTTTTAGATCATGTTCCTACAATACCTACCCACCCTTCCTACCCTTAAATCCATAACTGTATTGATGATTATGATAAACATTGTTTTCTTTGACATAAAATAATATGATTAATTGGCTTTTAATTGTTACATTGCGAACGGGTCGTGTAATAACTTTTGAAAACATTCGTGTATAAAAATAGGAAAAATGACGACGGTGAACTAGGGAAACAACATTTACATTTTATAACAATATATATATTTTGGCCCAATATAATATTGATAATTTCTCGTACATCATGGCAGTATATTAATTTATTTTAATAAATAAATAAACAAATAAATAATGAAGCTATTTGTTACAAATTGCAGGGGTGTAAGTTAAGATACGTATTTTAACTAAATTAACTAAGAAAATGGCTGAAACAATTATTTTGGGTTGCACTATGTTAGTTTGAGATATTAAAAACAGGTTTTTGAACAGTTATGACAAACTTAAGACTATACCAAACCAAACAAATACCTGAATACGTCTACTGTACACTCTTAAAAATACATAGAAAAGTTATTTCCATATGAGAAACGGATTTCAAACACCATTTGGTTGTTCGATGAGGCGTTCTAAGACGTTCATTCAATACTTGACATAAATTGAACCATTATAGAGCTGGATTGTACGTTGAACAAATCAGTGTTGGTAAGATTTATCAAGTCTTTCTAAGTTTACTTAATGCCAGTATATTAAAAGCTTTATTTTATTACAATTTATTTATAAATGCTCTTAAGAAACTTAATTTCAGTAAATTCTTGTAAGTAAAGTAAATTGTGTACTATTTTAGTTATCTTGATAGCAAATCGATTGAATCCAATATTTTATATTACCTGTTCCCTTGACCGTTATTTTAAACTGAATATACTACATTAAATAACGTTTTCATTTCTCAAGTTAACCAATTTATATGTACTCCAAGACTCAGTCCACATTTCTCTACTTTTAAGTCACTACTTATATATTCCAATATGCAAAGCTGTTAAACAGAGCTCTTGATTCCGTATGCTCAAAGTTATGGTACTTCAGATCCATCAAGGTTGTTTCCAAAAGGTGTGTTCTTCTTAGAGATAAAAGGAAGCACAGAGAAGCACGAGGATAGAAAAAACTTCTGTTAAAAACCTGCTTGTTATGTTTTGTCAGTAACTACAGTTTCAAGAAGAATGTCCTCATATGGGTCACGTGAAGTCGATTTTCCTGTTCTACGATATTAGTTCTTGTTCTACCTTCACAGGTAGTGCCAGAGGGCTCCTCTATATCTCTTCGTCTCTTCTCTATATCTCTATATCTCTTCATCCTCTTTGTCTCTCTCCAGCACTTGCTGAAGTGACTAAAAGCTGAGCTAATAGTACTCAAAACAGAGGTCTGAGCACTTATTTGAGACCATTCTCTGTTAGATATCAGCCAGGTATGCGACTACAGCAAATTCATTACTCCGGTCTGTCAGTTTGGTTCTACGACCTCTTAATATAATGGATTCATGGATTGAAGTCGTGAGATACTTTTAACATAAATATGATAGGTCCTTCATCTTCATCTCCTTCCAAAACCTTATTCAACTCTTTCCAACGCAGAAAGAAACGTTTTAAGCTTAATTAAAATTGACGTGCATGTCAAACTTAATTTTTATGATATGAAAACTTTTAAGCATCAAACGTTTTATATTTTTTTATCATTGAGGAGGAAGAGACACGCTAAATAAATATGCTGTAAATTGTTAGTTTAAATATAGTAAGTACTTTACTTACGGAATATAAAGTCCACGCACGATCCAGTACAAAATGTAAAGAGTTGTAATAAAATACCTGCCTTCATCTAAATACTTTTAAATTAACATTGCTTTTTGTTTCACAAGCAAATAGCTCAAAATTGTGCGTAGTTTTGAAACTAAACTGACTCCAAATTTAGTTTCAGTCAGTTTGTGTGTGATCATTCTATTACAAAAATAAAACACAAACACAATAATGATAGAAAGATCACTAGACTCTTAAATTATTTTTTTTTTCTCTTCCATCCAAAATGTTGTTTAGGCCGAGTATTTACATTTATAATTTTTATTCACATTAAATACACTTTACTCGATACCTTTATTAACTGTTCCATAAAATAATACGTTCTGCAACAATTATAAAAACTGTTTCTTTTGTAAAAGTTTCCCATTCAAAAGCAGTAACTGGAACTGATTAAGTTATGCATTTAACCGACAATTTCAGTGACATGGTAAATGGTGAGTTTCCTTTGATCAAGCCAAGTACCAATTAGTATCAGTCGTAAAACACGACCTAAATGAGGCTTCGCTGCTTTGTGTCAATCTTCTCTTTCCTGAAAATTGTTACTCAGTACCTGAATTTTGATGAAATACATTTTTAATACAAACTTTCCAAATTGTGCATTTAGTTGTTTGAATATAAATTAATGTAAACCACAAAGGGGTTTTAAAACATATAAATACAGTTATGTCGATAAATATTAACTTCACAAAAAGAAGTGTGACAGTACATCAATGAAACTTCTTTGGTTAGAAACCTATAACATTGATTTCATACGCACACAGGTTAATATCTCATCCAATACTAAATTTTGAGTCTGTAATGCCCCTTTTTATGCAATTCGGGAGTGGTTTGTGGGACCCACTGAATGTGTGTAGCCAACAATTTATCATGTGGTTCTCGCGGTTGTGACCCGCAGGTTCTTTATACTCCCTATGGTGGGTAATTCAGTGCTGCCAACGTCACTCAGTTGTCATTCAAAACGTGGTCTACATGTTTCCTTGCGTGGTTGTTCTCACACATCAGATGTTAAATAAAACCAATCACCGTAGAAAGCGATACGTAGGTGGTGCACCCCATAAATCGTGCTAAAAAACACATTTCGTAGAATACGTTAACACTGAGGAGTAAAAACAGTGACATTGATATTATTGGTTCAATAATTTTTGTTTGTTTTTACAAACTTCATGTATTTTAAACTTACTATAGGCCTGTAGTATCATCAATTATAAAAACTAGATAGGCCTATGTTAAAAATGAATAAATGTTACAATCGATTCACTGAAGACAGATGTGGATTAAGCTGTTATCATCTGTTGACTTTCGTCCAACACGTAGACAGCGATAACGGTGTTTCATTCCTAACTACCTAAAAGGTGAATGATCTGATCATCATCGTCAGGCCTAATTACAGCTGTTTGACGTACGTCATCCAACACATGGTCCTGTCTGTGATATCCCTGGCAATCTTTGTCTTTGAAATAAGAAACGGATTGAACAATCTTTTCATATTAGAACACTTAAGTGATTTAAACATATGCAATACTTATATATTAATGCAGTTTTGTATCATGCATTAAAGAAGTGATTGTCTTATTCTGCTTCCAACTTAAAATAAAACGAAACTCAATGAAGTGAGTGTTTGGTTGCTTAACTGGATTTGTTGTTACATAGCCATTTGCACACGCTTGACACTCTTTAGTAACTTTCTGTATTCTATTTAAAATGTGTTTTTAGGAAATTATTGTACTTATTATTGAATATATACATAACTATCATATGTTACTAAATTCGTAAATACTGCATAAAGTTAATTATATTTAAGGTCGTATTTTTAATTTATAACTATAAAAATTATTTAGCTACAAGTTTTATCCTCATAGTCAAATTATTTGTCCATTGTAAAAATTGGTGAACGTTGCCAGTGACTTTGATAGGAGGGTTCCAAGTTTGTCGCAAGATGATGGCATCAAGAAGCATTGACCGTGGATGTTCTTTGCACTGACGTGGTTCTGAAGTCAACCTTAAGCCATTGGTAGAGTGTTAGAGAGAGCTCTATAATAAGGCATTTAAACTTTAACTTTCAATATTTAAATGCTATAATTTTTTTTATAACGTAAATAAAATGTTTTGTAATTAAGTATTCAGTCAGAAATATTGTTTTTATGATAGTATAACAAGTTTTAAAGATGTAAAAAGTGATATAAAATAAGAAGAATAAGAAATTATATAAAAAAAACATACTCATTATTTACTGAATCTTTAAAGCAAAATAAAAAACTAATGTTGTGCTATTTTCTCTTTGAATGTATACATTACATGCATGTTTTAAATTCATGTTACATATTATTCACTTATATTTGATTCATGAATTACATTCTTGTTCAAAAATTTCAGCATAACCACTTATAATTCCCTGTTTTTGTAACGTCAGGACTCACAACAATTGAATGAATAGTATTAATTTTTAACTAACGACTAGTAACATGTTCACAGAAATAGCTTAATAATTTAGTTTGTAAACCACATAAATATTCTCAGCATGACCTTGAACAATATTTTACTTCTCTGACTTTCACTCAATTGGTTTAAATTGGCATACAGTCGTAGTTCCAAAGAGCAGACAAAGGGATCTGTGTATTATATAAGTGAACACGTTAACTTTTAAGGAGTTTACATTATTATAGATTATAGTGTTAGAAACTTCACAAAAACGTATACTTAATGACCTTCACTTTAGGTTAGAAGTCCTAAGTATTAGAAGTCCTAACTTGGTAAGAGCCAGTTTTATCTAGAGTGGGAATGACTAGTAAGTAACAGACGGGAGTGTTTCAACAACTAATCGCCCGAGGTGAGGAAAGCCAAGGTGTATTACATCTAGATAAATGGCAACACTGTTTCATTCACCAGAGAGGAATGCTCTTAATTGTTTGGAGAGTGGTCATGCGGCCCCATTCGTCTCCGGGCAATCTCTGCCCAACTTTGGAGGGAATGAAACTAGAGAGAAACAGGAGTGAAAAATAGTCGGTAATACATAAAACTGAGTAGGTTACGGACTTAATGAGAAACATATAACCACACTCCTCTTTTGGAACTGTTCCTGATAAAAATGTGTAGAAACAAATAAATGGTAATCTCTTCATATATTTTGACATGTTCTTGATAACGTACTCTACAAACCTGTGTGAATGTTAAAATGCCACATTTTGATAATGATAACCATTTGATAGCTGTAATCCAAGCCATCATACAGAAATTGTGCATGGCACTGTAATTTTTAGAACTTTTTTAGTATAACATTAATTTCTTATAAGTACGTTTTGTTATAGACGTAACTTTACATATAATTTTATTGAAAAAATTATAATATAGTTTTTTATTTATTTTGGTACTTTTAAAAATATTCATTTACACTAGTCTCTGTTACAATAGCTATAGTTTGTAAACTAGTCCCAATAAAGCAAATTATTTAAATTTAATGCTACTTACTAAATTAAAAATAAAAGAAAACTTATACTGTAGTAAATGTAAGGGCCTAATATTTAACATCGTGTTTTTTACACATGAATAGTCTAACTGAATGTGTAATGTTCAATCTGTTCAGACTTTTGTCCATTGAACAGTTTGAACAACTAGACTAAGAATTTATTGACACGGATATCTTAGAAACAGTTCCACTAAACTTTTAAATATACGACATTAATCTGTTTCTTAAATTATATTATTTGATGAAACTGAACTGTAATTTTAGTGATAATAACTATATAAAGGGTGTTCCCAAACTAAGTTCCTAAACTTCAGGTTATGATTCGTTGGGTAAAAATAAGTAAAAATGTTCCTATACATATAGGCCCGAATATGCTTCGTTTTCAATATGGCGGCCATTTTCGTATTTTCACTAAATTATTAGTAATTTCATAACCCCATACAATACGGTGATCAAATTTGGATCGAAGGTTACTGTTCTGCTTTATTTAAGGTTGTGATAATATTATTTTATTATATTCAATAAAAATGGTGGCACTCAAAAACATTTAATTATAAATTGCGCAAAAACGCGCAATCTTAGAAAAAATGCATAGGGAATAACAATTTGCCAAATGTACAAAAAAATCTAACAAGTTCCAATTGAAAAAAATCAGTTCATAAATAAAGGAGTAGCACTAATTTAGGCAATACGATGTATGCTTTGATTCATTTTATTAGATGTTGAATTGCTGGTGTTGAAGGCATTTCATATCAGCTTATGAAGTACTGTAAATATTAAACAGCTGATAATTCATCATTTTCAAAACAGATTACTCATTGTTGACAAATTATATTATATGTGAATAATTTTTGTGGGTTCTCGTACAATATTTGTTGTTCTGTTACTGGTTATTAAGAACAAAGAAACTAATTAAACTATTTGAAAACATATCATAATCGAATTAGTCAACAATGATTAATCTGTAATGAAAATGCTAAAATACCTACTTTTAATATTTACTTCATCAGCTGATATGAAATGCATTTAATTCAACCAGCAATTCAACGTCTAATAAAATGAAACAGAGCATACATCGTATTGCCTAAATTGGTGTTACTCCTTTATTTATGAACTGATTTTATTCAATTGGAACTTGTTAGATTGTTTATTATATTTGGCAAATTGTTATTTCCTGTGCATTTTTTCTAAGATTGCGCGTTTTGTGCAATTTACAATTAAATGTATTTGAGTGTTGCCATTTTGAAAATATTAAATATAATAAAATAATATTATCACAATCTTAAATAAAGTAGGAGCAGGTAACTTTGTTCCAAATTTGAGCACCGTATTGTAGGGAGTTATGAAATTACACATAAGTAGTGTAAAACTGTTGGAGCAAGACCCACTTTTACCTTTGGACCCAAGATGGCGGCGGTCACGTGACCGGATCCAAGATGGCGGCCGGAACCGGATCCAAGATGGCGGCGCCCATTTCCCGCCAAATTTTCTAACCTCACTTTTCCTAACCTCAAATTCCCGCCAAATTTCCTAACCTCACTTTTCCTAACCTCAAATTTCCCTCAAATTCCCAAATTTCCCTCCAAATTCCCACATCATACTATATGAAATACACTGTTAACCTTGTTATACTATATAAAATTCATTGTTAACCTAACTTTTTCCGTGTTATACTATATGAAATGCACTGTTAACCTTTTTATACTATATAAGATACACTATATAAAATACAGTCTTAACCTAACTTTTTCCATATTATACTATATAAAATGCACTTTTTTGTCCAATATGGAGTCTTTTTCCATGTTATACTATATAAAATGCACTTTTTTTGTCCAATATGGCGTCTTTTTCCATGTTATACTATATAAAATGAACTTTTTTGTCCAATATGGCGTCTTTCCCTCCCAAAATTCCCTCTTCCTTATCCAATATGGTGGACTTTACACTATAATAAATGTAAAAAGATGACAACCGGATCCAAGATGGCGGGTACTTCCGGCGACCGTTGGCTACCTTCGTACGCTCTTAGCCTATGATGCACGCGTCGTCTGCTGGTCGGGCACGCATGCGCCCCTTGTTACTCTACTCATATATACACAATAACAAATTTAATATTCCATACACTATAATAAAAATAATACTCTATGTGACTGACGTGATCGTAGCGCTTCCAACAGCGAAACATAAATATATATTAAACAAATTAGACATCACTTGACCTCAAAGGTCATCTGTTATCACATCTGCTTCCGTTACCACACAGGATGACGTAATCAGAGTTTCATGTCTGAATCTACACGGGATTACGTAATCGGATTTTCATGTCTGAACAGGCGCGTGACCTAATTGACCCCTACCTCATCCATCCCTATATAAACGATCAACACAATCAATCTTTATCACCTCTGTTCTTGTACTCGTACTGATCAGACTTATCCTCACTTTGCTCCTACTCACGTAATTCTTGTAATTTTGGACACCGTTCTCTGTACGGTATCAATAATTTGTGCCCTTTTTTGACTAATTTTTAATCAATTTAATTGCCAAAGATGGAATCCTTTGCCATTAACGATAACCTAGTCACCATTTCCCGTCAATTTGACACTTCCGACCCTGATCTCCTTAACGTACTTACTAGTCATAAAAATAAAATCATGGTCGAAATAAATAAACACCTAAACAGGCTCGGGGGAGTAAAATGGTACATCGCGGTCCAAATTAAATTTTCCAAATTTGTTAACAACGAAGAAATCTCAACTACTCCATTCTTTCACGGCAAAACCCGTCCTTTGTTACCTTCCGATTCTCTAGATGTACAATACTCTGAGGCTACAGACAAAATTTTTGGAAAGCGTGGCTAAGTGGGTAAGTCAAGGTAGTGGGTGGGTAATAGAAAATGTTTTACGACTAGATTTGTTTATTGTTAAATTTCAACCCTTGTACGCCTCTTCTTTCATACCCACCCCGAAAAAAATTTCTCACTCCAAACAAGGAATTATAAATATTAAAAATGACGATCAAAAATGTTTCCTGTACTCTGTACTTGCCCAATTGTTCCCTGACCGAAATAGACGCGTAAGTTATTACAAAAAACTTGAAAATACATTAAACATGTCTGGGATTAGCTATCCTGTCAAAATTAGCGATTTAGATAAATTTGAAAAATTGAACCCTGCTTTATCTGTAAATGTCTTTGGATTTGAAAACGATGAAAAAAGTTAACAGTTTGGATCATCACTTAGGATAAGTAAACTCTAAATAAACTTAAATCAACTATACAACAATAAATAAAACAAAAATAAATAAATAAAAACGTAAATACGTACTCTTGTAGGACTCCCCTCCAACAGTCGCCACTCCTCCTCAGTGATGTCAGGAATGTCATCCTCCCACAGGTCATTAGTTGTTGTAGGGCCAGCCGAAGTGTCCGAGCCGGTTGAGACAATCGGTCTGAAGGTCTCCTCCTAATAATAAAAAGTTAACAGTTTGAATCATCACTTAGGATAAACTTTACTAACCCCCAGGCTAAACATCGTAGCAGAATAGTCCTCCATAGGATCCTGTTGAGTCTGAAGAAACAACCTGTCTTAGTCAACTATATTAAAATTCAATAATATAGTTTAATAATCGTATAAATTTTAATACCTTGTAAATACTTATTCACTGTATCATATATTTATTTCAGATAACATAGTAAAGTATACATAGTTGGTTAGTCATAAATTGTTTCGTTGTTATTTTGTTCCTATTATTGTATTATATAGCTATACTGTTAGGGTTAGGATAACATTAAATTTAGAGTTAAGGTTTAAGCTATTTATGTTTTTATATTTTGAAGAATTAGAATTTTTATTTTAAATTAATATTATTTGCTCATGCACATATTAAGATTTATTTGAAAAGAAGGAACCTCTAAAACAGGCATTGTCTTAGGAAGTCCTAGTATTTTCTTGAAATATATAATTTATGAAAGGTTTTGTTCTAGTAGTATAAGTTTTATTTTGTTAACAGAGAATTAAGAAGAAACCTTTTTATGTTTAAATGTAATTATATGTATTTTATGTATATATTTCGAGAAAATAAATATATTGTTATTCTTTTACATTTAAAAACAAACTTACCAAATTGAACTCCTCATCAGAGTCCATCGCCAGAGCAGCAGAAAACAGACAGAGTACGACAAAACCTAAGAAATGCATTGTGTAACAATATGTGAAACACAAAGTGCACCATTTATTTATATGAAAAGCGTAACAAAAATGCATTGTGGTTTATGATAACCGCTACGACCTCGCCTGATTAGGTTGCCGCTTCAATCCACACTTGTTCAGTTCACACAAAATGGAACGGTCTCCAGAAACTCTGTTCAACCTAGCTGTTGCAAAGGTAATGACAATGTATAAAAAAGAGTCCGAAATCGCTCAGCTACCCCTACCCAATTCCATCAAGACGACGCTTCAGCAGAGGACGCAGGCATTATTAGATGATACGGGATTCTACGAGTGCAGAGTAAAGACCTTCCAACATTGGTCTCCCTCGGGCACACACGCCAGAGGAGCTCCGTTCGTTCAAGAGTTGCTCGATGAAGGCTTTACCTGTATCGGTGGTTACAAAGTGATTTGTGAGCATTGTGCCTTTGAAATGGACGATAGGGACCTCCTAGGTCTCACCCCTCCCAGAAACAGCATAGAGTGTTGGTACCTCGGTTATGGTCGTCACAGCACCTCTAAAAGAATAAATCAAAGAATAATATGGTTCCCTAACTAACCCTTAGTAGTAAATGTCTCTAAAAGTAAACCTTTTTTCTAGTAATTTTATTTTTTGGAATTTTTTTAATTTTTAGGAGATGGCAACTAGTGTGATTTTTCGGAAGGCCATCACTTTCTGCAGCGGTGGAGGGGCTGCAGAATTAAAAAAAACCCCTTTTCCAATTGATCAGATGATCTTGTAGAAACGCACATCGAGTGGTGCATACCTTTTTATAGTATTTTTATTACAATGTAAATTAATTTAAGTTAAATTTTAATGTACTGCTCTTAGGCGAGCAAAGTGCCACTATCAAATTATTATAACCTAGTGACCTCTCGCAACTGTCTCGCTGATTATAAGACTGTTACTCATTTCCGCTAGTTTGTTTTAGTAGATATATAGAAAATAAAAATCATATTTAATTTAGTATTTAAAAATTGTAGGGAGAAGTTCTACTACAGATATTTTTAAAGTCGTACAATATTTAAATGTGCAAATTCTCAACAACCAAAGTTTATTTAATAATTATACATATATCCTTTACACTGTTACCAATACTTATCTATCGAATCACAGATCATCCTCAAGCCCCTACTTAACACACTAGGCAACCTGCAATACACGTTTTAATTAAAAATTAAGGGGCAGCTATTATTTATATTAATTATTTACTTATTTTTATTTAATACACTGTTAACTTTTTGATCCTTCAACTACCATCTACTTCTGGATACCTTCGTATTAACCTGGCATCCTCTAAACCTAACACGCTAGCTTAACGCTCTTACCCATACCTAACCGAACTATTCAACTGTACTTACAAAGTCTACTCGGGCTTTATCGGTCCGTTACTACAAGCTTCACATTTTCTTTCATTAACTATAACAATTTCCTATTTTCACTCACCTTTGCGTGCATGTACATCTTACCTAGGTTACATTACTTACGTTTATTATCAATTCTGTGGACTCAAATACCTCACTTCCCATCCACGTTCCTTTTATTAACTGATCAGGTTTCCACAGGAGGTAGGGTTATTGCACTCTGTGCAAATGCGCGTTAGGAGTATTTTAACGTGCCTCCTTCTCCAGTAGACCTATGCACGATGTAAGGAACTTAAAGATCCTTAAGCAGATACTCTGCTTCCCACTGAATAGGTGTTTGTTTCATAAACGGTTCTTTTATCCCTCTCAACACACAAAACATTCTCCAAAAATATTCGTCTTTAATAAAATCCACTTTGTTATGTGGAAGATAAATTAATATTGTATATTGTAGCTCTAACGGAAGCTCGCTGATGAGAATACTGGTTGTTGGAGGTCATGTTCAACACACTACAGAGCAAGTGAGGAAATTGATTCAATTTCCCCAAATATCTACTAACTGTGATAAAGATTGTTTATTGTAACTTGCCCCATCCATCGCAAGTTACAGTGATAGCCACTCCATAACAAAATGCTACCTCCAAGTTTTATTTATTGTTTTTGATTTAACCAGTTTTTTTTTTCACGGTGAGTATTTAATTCCTCACTACCCTCAAGTACGCTGAAGGCAAAACTTAAGGGCATTGCCCAATTCACATGAGACGATAGAGGACTGGTATCCCCCACGGGTATTTTAGTGTAATGAGCCCCAACCTCGCTCACTACGGTGGTAGCCAACCAACAAAATGCTACCTCCCAGTATTATTTTTATACTTTTTTTGGATCCTCTATAAGTCTAGCCGCCACTTTACTTGGAGAAGCCTTTCAATGTGACGTACAGACTTACAAAGGGGTTTTTATTTATAAATTTGTTTTTATTATTTTTTGATTCTGTTTTTTTTTCTTTTTTAGTGTTTATTTAATCCACAATCACTTCACACCCTGGACTTACAGAGTTTAGGCCAGCCAGTGTAACATTCAAGCAAACTGTACAAGGACCCGGGCTGCGACTTGAGGTTTTACGGGTTTTAATCCAACCTCAAGCTGCAGGACTGTCTCAGGTCTTACGCGTTTTAAAGCTGCCTTAGAGAACAGTCGGACATTTTTTATTAAATTTGGGTCGTCCCCACCTTGTCAGTTCATGTCCTGGTCTTACAGGGTTTTATTCCAGCCATAGGACATAAATTCACTCATCTACTTCACACACACGTTTATAGTGTTTAATGAAAAAAGCTCCACTTACATTTTGATACAGTATAATATCTTCCCAGTCTACTTTGTCTTTGAATTCCTCGATAAACAGTTCCGATAAAGATTGATATCTACTTATAATTCCCCAAGAATCTACATCAAAGTTTGGTGACATTTCCCTCAGTACATCTTCTGTAAACTTTATCCTTTTTAAAATTAAACCCCAGTTTACTCTATGCTGGTATATTCTTAACATATCTAGTGAAAAGTCATAGTGACCTGACAGTATGTCCCAATTAACATACCTGTCAAATTTCATTATAAAGCTGTCGGTCATAACACCGACTGGAGCCTTCGGCTCCTTTGATAACATGGTCCATGTGTCCTCCATGTTGGTTAGAGATAAAATGACGAAATTACACTTCAGACAGCCTTTTATACTCTTGGTGTGCGTGGCACACTTTATTGTCAGTAAAGGCATGAAATTCAACTAATGCAGCCATTGACTCTATTAATTTCACAAGTTAATCTGTTAAAAATGTGCGGAGATGGACTTTGGAATCCTCCACAGAGATATTGTTTTATAATGTCTTCCTCATGAAACAACTCTTTCAATTCCAACTGTATTAACGGAAGGTTGGAGATAAACTGTGCCCACTCACCCGAATTAAGTGTCAAATTGCTACCTGAGGACTGAGCTCGTTCGCTCGGATTAAGCGTTATATTCCCGAGAAAAACATGCGGTGCTCCAAAAATTGATAAAACTTTAACAACTTCTTTTTCGTTGATTTCCAAATAAATCTTTTTATTATCTTTGAGGGCCTTAGAGATGTTATAAAAATTTACACAAAATTGATTAAAAACGTCAAATGACCAGTAAACGTAGTCGTGTCTTCCCTTGAACATTACACCAAGACCGTAGTCTCGGTTTTTAAAAATCCCAACGGTAACTGATTTGGAAAAGTTTTCATTTAGAAAAAAAAATGTTTTAAAAAAATACCATTCAACATATTTATCGGTTCGATCAATGAAGGTAACGTGAGAAGCTCTCCTAGCGGCTCCATTCTTTCAAATGAATGAAATACCGCTGTCAACCACTAATGACCCTTCCAACACCCCCCCCCCTAGCGGCTCCATTCTTTCAAATGAATGAAATACCGCTGTCAACCACTAATGACCCTTCCAACACCCCCTTTCCACGAACTGTTTACGACCTGGGCATTGTCTTTTTATACCAAACAACCTCGTCCTGCAAACGATCTGCGACCCAACCGTTTACCTCCTGTGGTGGGGGAACATAGACCGAATCACTACGTATAACCCGATCAATGTGTTCAATCAGATAAGGCTCGACACAGGTCAACTGTTCAACGTACCGTGAAATACAAGGTAATAAGCTGACAAAAGTCAACCATTCCTCTTTAGTGAAAAGCATAGATGTTTCATTAAACTTGTCGCATAGATCTACATGGGGTTTTTGGTATATGTTACGGATAGTGTATTTAATATCCTCATCAATGAATCTCTTTTGATGACTACCTTTGTTACATAGATCATGAGTAATCGAAGGTTCCAATTCTTTCAACTTTGTGAACTGTATATTGTTTAGCAAAATGTATTTACGCAAACCTTGTTTGTGAAATAAAATACCCACTTGGGAGTTAAACTCTTCAAACAGACCTACGGTTACAATTTTGGTAAAATCGAAGGTTAGATTGAACATAACCTTTAAAAAAGCTGTTAAATCTTGCTTCGACATATCGATTGGCTTACGTTGTACGACGTAGTCACCTGACGACTCCATGATCTCAACTGAATAAACTAATTTAGTTTGATTACTAAATACTATTCCCCCTTCCACTTTTATTACATAATTGTTCTTACTGTACATCGTGAATTATGTAAGAGCTGTTTCGACATGTACATCGTGAATTATGTAAGAGCTGTTTCGACACAGTTGTTTCCCCATTGCTTTGTAACGAAATTGTTTGTGTACCTTGTTGATCTCACAAGAAATGTAATTCAAAATTTAACTGATGAAAATATACGTATAAAAATACTTTTTATACACAAGTCTGTATTTATAAGTATATTTGTTTCTTGCTCAATAATTGTCTATGTACTTGACATCTACATGATGACCTAGTAATTCTTTTGTTTAATAATAGACTAGATAGGATTCTACAATCTCTGAGGAAATGCATATATATCACTAAACTTGACCTCTAGGGTTAACATGCAGTCCGTCTGGTGCCAAGCAAAGAATATAACACTGACCTCAAAGGTCAGACTGATATCACAAAGATTGCCACAAAGACTGTGAATTATGTTCACCAATTATTGTCTTGGGTTAATGTAGGGAAACCCATGTATTGTGTTTACCGTCGTATCCTACCCATTTAACTTTGTTTCCTTTTTTTTTCTAAGTACTTTTTCAACCAGGTATACATCATTTGTTTTGGATTTTTCGTAGAAACTTCCTTTGATGACGTCATCAGTATGGTCTTTGAGGAGGTAGGTTGTAGGAATGGACTTTGTACACAGTAAATATCTCGTTAGTCCAGTTGGTTTTGTCAAAGACTTTTGTATACTTACCTTGTCACCTACCTTAAAACGAACCTTTTTATTCACTTTCTTGTATTTTTATTAATGTTTTCATTTCTTTTGTTCACATGACTTGGAGCCATGCCAATAGTTTTGTGTTTTCTTGACTCATTACCTTGATCCGTGGACTTTCACCACATTATTGGCTACGATGGACGCCTTCTTATCACTGTAGCTCGAATTACCATATTTTTTCATTAGCTTTGTGAATCCTACGTTGTAGAATTCTTTACTTGTTTGTAAGTGTTTCATTTTATTGGACTTTAACGATTTCTGGACCAGTCTTATCCTTGACTGGTATTGCGTAAGCGTATTTGCTAAAACAGTTGATTCGTTGTAGCCCTTGTTAAACTTTGAGTATGGTATCATTTCGACCAAGTCAGCTTGGAACAAGTCCCCTTAACAGGTAGGGAATTTTTTTCTAACTAGAGCATGCTTTGTTCTAACACTCATAGTGGAAGAATGGAAGGGTTTAGGTAAAGTTTAAAAATTTATTTGGTTTTTTTGGTGTATGGAGCCCCATCCTCGCTCCATACGGTGGCAGTCGACCATAAAAATAATAGAAATAAAGTTTACTGCCTCCCTGCCAATTGTAAAGCCTTACTTAACATACATTCGTCATTAGATGACGTTGTCATCTAGGACCCACTGTCCCATAACCCTTCCGGAGGCATTCAATCTGAGTTGATCGTAATCACACTCCTCATGTAATCACCATCTAACCCTTATCATAAGGTCTAACAGCCATATTCCACTTGTCATGGACAGGTCTGCAGCACCTTCATTCATACAGGTCCACTAACCGTACCATTACAGTAGGCTAAGGCACAGTCACCATATGGGTCTATGGTCACGTACGTAACGGATCATAGCACCCGGACTTAATTCATCTCACACCAAGAGTTATGGTACAGAATTAATGTATGTTCAAAAATGAATACTTTTAATTTACATTTTTTATGTATTAAAGTAAGCTGATATTTCACCTATTTGGTGAGTCACATCCTGTAGACTTTACATGTACATTGAAAGTTATGTACAAAAAACTGTTCAAGTTCCGATGTAGTGGGATCGATGCCATTGATGCGATAAGGATGGATGTGGTGGGGAGGGAGTGGTGGACAGTCATGGAGATCGAGGAGGACGACTTACATCAAGATGAGTTTTGTAAGGTACGTTTTTATTTTAGTTTTGGTTTTTTAGTTGTGTAATCATGGTCGTGTTCTAAAGCCCGTTTTTTACTAATTAAATGGTGACCGTAGGCCAAAGTATCTATACCGTTTTCCAAAATGTATCTTTTATCGTCAAAGGGGGAAAGTGATAATTTTGAAATGTTTTGTGTGTAAATTTTATGTTTTTCACTACGGATGTTTAAAGCGGATGTTGTTTTTAACGAATGGTTAAGCAAACAGTCTTTGTACATTTGGTGTTTTAGGTGCTTTTTTATTGCGACTCGGGGGACGCCTTTGGCTACCTTCTTTTCCTCTAGATTAGAATTTAGAACGGAGTAGCATTTCGCTCTCAAGCCAATTATTTCCCTAGCCGGATTTGAGTTTAGTTCGTCTTTAAATTTTCCTAACACTTTTTTGTTTACATCACTGTAACATTGGTGGCTAGGTGGATAGTCGGACGTGTCAAAAAGGTGTAATTCGCTTTTCATATCTGTGTAAACGTCAGGAGTATATACGTTGTAGAATAGTGAGTCTGTGTCAGTCATACAAAGTTTTATGTTTTTCCCATACTTTGTAATGGCCCAATTATAATGAAAATTGTATATTATTAACTTTGAAATTTCTAATACTGTAAATCCAACATAAATGGGTCTGTTAAAAAAGATTGTTTGTTTTTTTAAAGCCAATCCCGCGATATCTTTATTGTATGCGAAAAATGTTTTAAGTCTGGGACTAGCTGTCCATTTGACCAATTGTTTTTCGTTATATACTAGTTTAAAGTCTATCCTAGATCTTACGTTTTCCAATGATTTCCCGTACGTAGCGTTGTTCATTAATTTAAAAAAATCTTTTTGGAAATTGTTTTTAGCTTCTTTTCTTTTCTCCGTATTAAAATTAATAAATGGGGCTAACCAGGCAGACTGTTTAAAACTTAGAGCTCTGTGAATTTTGGTCAGTACAAGTCCAAGTTCCAGGTAAAGTTTTAGAGTCTTGTAGTGTACAACGTATTTTGTTTTGTCAGAGAGAGTAGTCAGTAGTTTTTCAGTCTTTGGAGGTTTATAGTCGAGTTCATGAAGTAAGTCTTTACAGTAGGGGGAAAGCATATCGTCTGTCACTACTTTTCGTTCGGGGGCAAGTGGAAAGTCAGAATGTAAGTCATGTAGGTGGTCAGGGTAGTGTAAGTCAACTTCTAAAATATATCCAATGTCAGAGTCGTCGGGTAATTTTGTAAAGTCAATGTCTTGAGGGTCGATCCACTTAAAATCAGACTCTGGGAGTCTATCGGACATACTAGTTCCGTACAAGTTGTTGCAGTCTAGGTAAAGTAGGTAGTTGGTTGGTTTTGTGTTGTCAAAGTTGAGTAAGTAGGGGTTGTTGGCCTGGGTGTACCGGTTAGGTATCATGGAGACACCGCCCTGGATCCCAGACTCGACAAAGAGGTGCTGGTCAATGTCAGTGAGTAGTTCGAGTTTTACGTCAGTCATTTTCAGCATGGAGTTCCATGCCAGTCCGGGGGCAGAGTAGACGTTACACGGGTCAATACCGTAGTAAGTCATACTGGTAGTTCTAAAATTTTCAAACACGTCGGCAAGTAACAATACGTCAGTCAGTAGGTACAAGTCGTGATAATGTTTCATAGTGGTCATACCAAAGGTTGACCACACAGTCTGTGCGTGTGTGTAGTCTTCGTCGGATATATGTGTTTTGGTTAAGTCGTTGTAGAACGCCTCCTTGGGAGGCAGTTCAGTATCATTAAATTTTGATTCGTCTGTCATGTAAGTGTAGGGAAAGACGCCTTTGCGTAGTAGTAAGTCTGTGTTGGTCATACACTGCCCTAAAATTTTGAATTTTGATGCCTCGTCAGAAACTAAGTTGGACACAAGTGTGTCCAAAGAAGCGTTAAGGAATTGGAGTGAGTCCAAAAATCGTAAAGATTCAAGGGTGACTGAAATGTACCGCTCACTGGTTGTATCGATACATGACAGTTTTTCTTTTTTGAATTTACCTAACCCTTGGATCAAGTGGTGGCAGTCATAACCTCTGAGGTTATGGAAAAAGACTGGAATGTGATCGGGAACTTTATAATTTAGATTGCATGAATTGTGGGCGGGTCCCAAGAACTGCCCCGTTAGGTGATTATGATTGGCCACTTTGTCTCCGTGTAAAGGTTTTTGACAAAGGTGACAGGTGGTAGCATTTTGGAAAATAATTTTGTCTTGTGGAGACATATTAATAGGAATATTCTTTTAAATAATTGGTAAGAGTTCCTCAGACTCATCAATCAAACAATTTAGAAAAGTATCTACAACGTCGGGGCCGCTATAGACTTTAGGTTGTTTTACTGGTTTGCCATCACTGTCAATGATTACGTAACAAAAGCCAGAGGGGACGTGATGGGCAGTGTTGGTGGTGTGTGAAGTAGTAGGATCATTCAGTGCTGTAGGGATAGGTACAACAAAAGATTCAAAATCACAATAAATGGTGAATGGGACTTTATGAGTTAGAGTGTAATTTTTAAAGGACATGTATTTTTCGTCATCAGTAGGAAGTCTGGTCTTTTGTGCACCGTGTGGTGAACACAAAGGTAAGTGGTTAGTAAGTCGTAGTTGGGAGGAAAATCTGTGTAGGCAGTAGTCACAGTAGTGTGATGCATAGTCGTATTTGATTAAGTGAGCTAAAAGTCGGGACAAGTTGGTAATTAGGCAGTAGTGGGAGGTAGTGTCATTAGTCAGTAGTAACAAGTTGATGTGGTGAGCTCTAAATTTTTCTTTAGTTATTCTTAGGGGGTAAATTTCATCTTTTTCAAAACCAAAGACATTTACAGATAAAGCAGGGTTCAATTTTTCAAATTTATCTAAATCAGTAATTTTGACAGGATAGCTAATCCCAGACATGTTTATATTATGTTCCAAGGATTTATAATAACTTACTCGCCTATTTCGATCAGGGAACAATTGGGCAAGTACAGAGTACAGGAAACATTTATTGTCGTCATTTTTAACATTTAAAATTCCTTTAGAAGGGTGAGAAATTTTTTTCGGGGTGGGTATGAAAGAAGAGGCGTACAAAGGTTGAAATTTAACAATAAACAAATCGAGTCGTAAAACATTTTCTATTACCCACCCACTACCTTGACTTACCCACTTAGCCACGCTTTCTAAAATTTTGTCTGTAGCCTCAGAGTATTGTACATCTAGAGAATCGGAAGGTACGAGCAAAGGATGAGTTTTACCGTGAAAGAAGGGAGTGGTGGTAATTTCTTCGTTGTTAACAATTTTGGAAAATTTAATTTGGACCGCGATGTACCATTTTACTCCCCCGAACCTGTTTAGGTGTTTATTTATTTCAACCATAATTTTATTTTTATGACTAGTAAGTACGTTAAGGAGATCAGGGTCGGAAGTGTCAAATTGACGGGAGATTGTGACTAGGTTATCGTTAATGGCAAAGGATTCCATCTTTGGTAATTAAATTTACTTTAAATTGATTAAAAATTAATTATTAAATTAAAGTAAAAAAGGCTGCAAATTCAAAATACCGTACAGAGAACGGTGTCCAAAATTACAAGAATTACGTGAGTAGGGGCAAAGTGAGGATACGTCTGATCAGTACGAGTACAAGAACAGAAGTGAGAAAGATTGATTGTGTTGGTTGTTTATATAGGGATGGATGAGGTAGGGGGCAATTAGGTCACGCGCCTGTTCAGACATGAAAATCCGATTACGTAATCCCGTGTAGATTCAGACATGAAACTCTGATTACGTCATCCTGTGTGGTAACGGAAGCAGATGTGATAACAGATGACCTTTGAGGTCAGTGTTACATTAATCAGCACAGCATGGACACTCCACGTGCATATCAACCACATGCTAACCTTAGAGGTCAAGTGATGTGATAACAGCGATAAAGCCTTGGCATATTGCGTTTGTTATGGTGTATATTGCCACAGAGTAGCAATTCCCTGCGCATGCGCGCCTGACCAGCAGACGAAGTGTTAGCCATTTATTATAGTGTATATATGAAATAATCCACAGAGTAACAACGCGCATGCGCGCCCGACCAGCAGACGACGTGTACGAAGGTAGCCAACAGTCGCCGGAAGTACCCGAAGGGAAAGACCGCCATCTTGGATCCGGTCGTCATCTTTTTACATTTATTATAGTATAAAGTCCGCCATATTGGATAAGGAATTTTTGGAGGGAATTTTGGGAGGGAAAGACGTCATATTGGACAAAAAAGTGTATTTTATATAGTATAACATGGAAAAAGACGCCATATTGGACAAAAAAAGTGAATTTTATATAGTATAACAAGGTTAACAGTGAATTTTATATAGTATAACATGGAAAAAGTTAGGTTAAGAGTGTATTTTATATAGTATAACAAGGTTAACAGTGAATTTTATATAGTATGATGTGGGAATTTGGAGGGAAATTTGGGAATTTGATAGAAATTTGAGGTTAGGAAATTTGGCGGGAAATTGAGGTTAGGAAAAGTGAGGTTAGAAAATTTGCCGGGAAATGGGCGCCGCCATCTTGGATCCGGTTCCGGCCGCCATATTGGATCCGGTCACGTGACCGCCGCCATCTTGAAAGTCCAAAGGTAAAAGTGGGTCTCAAACCGGACTATTTATACTACTCACATAATTTAGTGAAAATACGAAAATGGCAGCCATATAGAAAACGAAGCATTTTCGGATCTATATGTATAGGAACATTTTTACCCAACGAATCATAACCTGAAGTTTCGGAACTTAGTTTGGGAACACTCTGTATATATATTTTATTTTAAGGTTTATACTTAATTTGTACGATTGGACATTTAACTTAAATTTGATTGGATTTTCCTCCCATGCAAATCAGGATTTCAACGTCATTGTATCAATTATTATTGTTGATTCAAAGACTTTGTATCAACAAATAAGTAAGAATATTATCTTTTTAATAAAGGAAGAGTTTTCCTTTAATTTATCAAGTATATTATGTACTCAAGTATAAACCGGAAAAAGTCAGAAAATTTAATGGACATAAGAATATTTAGTAATTTGCATGTTTATTAATCCATCAATTATGTTTTAAAGGATTTCTATTTTCGTTTTTGGCCATGGAATGTAAAGCAAAATACACATTGATGATGAAAAACAATATAAATGAATTATATTTTTGGGAATGATTTCCCAATGGACAAAGGTAGGAAGCAATCACTTTCTAATAAGATTTATAGAAAGAAAAATCTTCCAAAGGATGAAAAACCAATGACTTTGAAGATCAATTAATTCCAAAGGGACATGGTTTACTATTCATTTTTTTACTATTTTTTTAGTAAAAATTATTTGGAAGAATATTTTTTATATAACTTAAGAAGCAATTCTATTAAATGTAAGAATATTTTTGGAGAATGGAAAAAAATTACACTGGGTAATGTATACAGGTAACAGATAATATTTATTATTGTTATTTAGTATTATCATAAAAATAATAAAACGATAGTTCCTAAAAAAAAATAGTAAATACAAATCTACCTATAAATACAAAAATTCATATGTTACTTAACCTGAAGGGTTAAAATAAGCCTTCATTTTATGATATTTTAGGGAGCATTTGCCAATGATCCTAGAAGTAGTGCATGGTAAACACACGCACTACTTCACGGATACATAATTGAATAATTGATTTACATTTTAATATTTATTTAATTAATATTATTTAATTTAATAATTACATAATTGAATAAAAAGGAAAACATTATTTAATAAAGTAATTACTCTGTCTGTATATTCGATTTCAGTTAATGGAATATGTTTTCGGTTATCATTTAGTTTCGTGAACTGATTTCAAAACTTCTCAAAATATTTATGTTAACAATTTGTTCGTGATAATCGTAGGCTGGTAGACTACGTGTCTAGTAAGCCTTAATGAATAGGGTTACTTATATTACCAAAGGCAACTTACTTTAACCCTTCTTACCTTGCAAGTGTAAAGAGATTCCAAAGCTTTCATCATAGAAATACCTGTAGAGGAATTTCAAAAATGACAAGTCAGATTTTCATCCACCTCCTTAAACGAGATTATTACATTCTTTAAGTGACGTTTGGAAAATAAACTCTGTGTCTTTAACAATGATATTAGTCTTTTTAAACTCTAATAATATGGTGATTAGTTGTTCTTTAAAAACTCTTTTGATACTTAACAATGTACAGAACAGTTGTTGACTTCGAGTTAATTGATTTTAAACTAGTGAATATTTGCAATTCGGAGAATTTTAAAAATATGTAACTATATTAAAACTATACTTTCGATTACAGATAATACGTTTCACCTCAAATTAAAACCATAGTACCATAAAGCCGGTATATTGAGTGAAGTGAATAAAACCTAGACTCTAGTGATTTGGACCTAACCCTTAGACCTAGCTCATGCTCAAAACTGAGTTAATAAAGAAATGCTAGATCTAGGTAAAAACATCTAGCCGAGTTTAAGAATTTTTCGGAAAAACTGAAGCAACTGATATGCATAGCACTTGTTAGGTCTAGCAACAACTAGGTTTTATGCTGTGACTTTTGCTTCCTTCGACCAGGTTCTTTCACTGGTCCACCGTCGTCTTCCATTACAGCCAGGACTCATCACATATACAGTAGGACAGTTAAGTACGATCTGATACCTTAATACTAGAGAATTTATTTGTTAGCGTCATAGAATATATGTCAGTGAAGAGGTTGGTGGGGATAAGTATTTAGGTAGGGTTTTGTTTGTCAAAATTTAAATTCAAAACCCAATAATTATTGAAAAATCTAAAACTCCGAACTCTATAAAAGCAAAAAAACAAACCTGAATTATGATGAGTGAAGACTACGCATCTGCAAGAGGCAAATTTGTCACATTTTCACAACTAAATAAGCTTTTTAGTAATATGAAGACAAACATCAAACAGAAGACAGTAAAAAAAACAAAAAAAAAAAAAAAAAACGAGGAATAAGCCAATAAAAATTAAGTCTTGGAAAAAGATTTATTTGAGTTTATTAACCAAGGACAAACCCTTGTGTTTTTGTTCTCTAAAGTACCAGGGGGTATTTATATTGGGGCAGCAATCAAGCCATCATCATCATCATCAGGGACAGCAAGCCTTGAAGTCCCGCAGTCTGAAAGACAACGACATAAATGGTTGTTGTGCTAATCAGCTTATAAATAAAATGATAAAAAGTGCCAAAACTGTTATGGACTATGAGAGTGATGAGACAAAGTACCACTCCATACCTCAACTTCAACTTATACTTTTGCCACAACAAATGCAGTTAAGTAAATTACAACTTGAAAAAGAGAAAATGAAAATTGGTAGTGACAAACCGAAGGCTTAATAAAATGCTGCTTCTCAAAAATATTTTGAAATATTTTTAATTTACCTAAACCTATAGTTTGATCATAAATGAATATAACCTGATTGAATAATCCCTGTAACCTCAATACCGAAAAAACCTATATTGACTGTAAGAAGGTCTGTGTTGTGTGAATTTTGCATACATGCGTTTTTTTACCTATATACGTTAATAATAATAATGGCTTTATTGTACAAAAGTGTTTAATACAATCGGCGAACGTAGGACTAATAAGTCCTCTCTTACAGTAAACCCTTTTATGTTAAAGTAGTAAATATAAAAGCCTAAAACATGGATATAAAGAACTAAACTAAGAAAAAATAATAATAATTAAATTACAAAGAAGTAAATAATATAAATTAAATGAACTACTAACATATCATCAATTTTACCATTCTGTCACTCATACACTCGTTCGGCCCTAATCCCAGATCCCATCCCCAGCTACCATCACAGACTCATCCGCTCAAAAAGAAAGGCTTTCAATGATGCTGTGAACCGAGTCCGACTGTCATATATCCTTAAATATGGAGAAAGTTTATTCCATTATTTGCAGGCAGTTACTGAAAAGGAATTTGTGTAGAAAGATGTTCTATGAAGAGGAATACGTAATATTGACAAGACTGAGCGTGACTCCTTTGCACCAATTTTTGATAACACGTTAGTGTGTTCGTATGAACAAACAACTAACTAAAAGATAGCATGCCCCGGAGCTGTCTTAGGCCGGTTACACACATATGCATCTCGCACGGTGCGACTAGCATTTTTCTTGCTACTAGCATGCAGCTCGAAGACCAACCTGTGTTAATCACGTAGAGCTTACACACATATGCGACTGGCACGGTGGTACTGGCATCGTGCAGCTTGTGTGCTAGTCGCGTGCAGCGTGCAGCGCCACTAGGAACCGATCGGTCGGTGTTTTGCCGCTGCATGCAGCGTGCATCTTGAGTTGGCGCATGCGCAGAACACATTTCCAAGCCCTGACGCTCTTGTTCCCACGGTGTACTACGTTGACAAGTGCGGAAAGTCACTTTTTGATTAGCTTGAGTTTTGTTAATAATAATAATTTGTAATTAAATAGTGTATACCCCAGTTTAAATTAGTTGTAATAATTAAAAATGCCGTTTCCGGATGACGAAAAAACAAATATTGAATTTGTGTTAGCTTTGGAGGAGACTCCAATACTGTATAATTTTAAGTTGGGTTCCTGCGGTACAACTTCTGGAACTTCTCTGGGTGTTCCAAGAGCTGTTTGCTGATTATGTATTGGCTACTTTTAACATTTTGGCACCAATAAGGGTGTACCCAATATTCACGTTCAATATTTATTCTTCTTTGACGTCGTCTTCTTCTAATGACGGTAAGTAACAACAGCATTTCATCATCCGACGACGACGACATTTTCCAATGAACTGAGCGCCAAAAAGTGCCCACCTCTCTCACCTTGCCACTAGCACGTGCCACGACCATGCAGCCTGCATGCGGGCTACACACATATGCATCTCGCACAGTGCTACTGGCATCAAAAATGCTAGTCGCACCGTGCGAGATGCATATGTGTGTAACCTGCCTAAAGACAAACGTCTTTGTTCTAAAGCTAGCAACTGCTAGGGTTTTCTTAAGGCCGGTTAAGGAAACGGCATTTTTAATTATTACAACTAATTTAAACTGGGGTATACACTATTTAATTACAAATTATTATTAAAAACTCAAGCTATTCAAAAAGTGACTTTCCGCACTTTTCAACGTAGTACACCGTGGGAACAAGAGAGTCAGGGCTTGGAAATGTGTTCTGCCCATGCGCCAACTCAAGATGCACGCTGCATGCAGCGCCAAAACACCTATACTCTGATTATCGAAAGAAAGTGACTGGCGGAGCGGCCGCGCGGCGACCGAGTTTAAGTACAAACATTCTATTTCACAACCTTGTGGAAACGTAAAACAGAAAGTTATAAATTTCCAATAAACGGTGTTTAAGTAGTCAGTTAAGCACGTTTTCAGCACATGTTTTAAATATTTTGTATCTTATTCCGACGAATTAATATTTGTAGTTATATTTTTTTAAACACGAATTGGAATTAAAATTTTTGCATTTGCCATGTTCGATGTAGAATAACTGTGATTAGAAGCATCAGAAAAATATTTCTTGTAGAGAATTACTAGTCGACATTCTTAGGAACAACATATTAAAAACTGAGATCCCCACGAATACAATTAACGGCGTTATTAATTTTTTTCCAAATGTACTGTTAACTCTGTTAATAATATTTATTTAAATTTAGTTTTTCCTCTATATGCATAACATAATTTTAATCATCAATACAAACTTCTATGCAACCTTAAATTTCACTAAATATACCCGTAATCAATTAATATAGAAAAATTAGTACAAACCTGGTGCAGCGGTCCGCTATCCAGTCAAAGTACAGTAACAGCCCAAAAACAGTGGCGCATCCCCTTCAGGCTCACATTGCGTCCTTCAAAACCACAAGTCACCAAACTTTCGTAAGTATTAATAGAGATAATAAAACACTATTTGACTGTATTTACAAATAAAAAGAAATAGTATATTTCTTGATAATAATAATAATAATATCGATAAATGACTAATATATACAGTACTCAAGTGATAAATAAAAAACACACAAATACACTGTTGAACACTACAGTTGTGAGTTAGTACTCTTCAAACACTAGTTCCCTGATACCTTCCATTGGGTCGTCGCCATTATTAGAATCTTCTGAACAGGAATCTTCCTCGGAGCTGCTGCTGTCTCCCAAAGATATAATCATTTCCTCAACAGCTTCTTCCATTACTCCTTCGTTTTTCCACGCATCGACAATGACCTGTTTTGTGTGATTCACTACTTGTTTCCACCTCTCAGCACTTATGCGATGAATTCCTTCTTTAGTGAGCCGTTCAACTTCAGCAACAGTAAACCTTTTGTTGTTTTCTGCAACATACCCTTTAACTTGAGCCCATATAAGCTCAATCGCATTAAAATGACAATGGTAAGGTGGTAAACGTATCACTTTGTGACCCCGCTCTCGATCAATTCATCTACATAATATCTTTTGTTCTGGGATTTGTGCAGTTTCACTAACTCCAAAAGTTCACATTTTTTTAACTCGGCTGTAGCTTGAACATTTTTTCTATGTAGCCATTCAATGATGTCAGCTTTATTATTTTTGGTTGTAGGAGCTTTATCAATTTGCTTCGAATGGTACGGAGCATTGTCCATGACTATTAATGAAGGCTCTTCTAGGTTATTTAGCATAGTTTCAGAACACCAATTGTAGAACTTGTCGTGGTCCATATCTTCATGGTAGTCACCAGTTTTTTTGGATTTAAATAGTAAGAGGGAATTTTCAACAAACCCCTTTGAAGAACCTGCATGACATAATATCAACCGCTCACCTTTTCCTACAGGCGTTGCCATTGTCCCCTGCAGTGACTCATCAGTCCATCCTTCTTTCAAACAATGCCCAGCATTGACCCAAGTCTCATCTAGCCAAATTATACTATCGAAATTCTCGTCTTTTATTTGGCGAAGAAAACTGCATCTCCAGGCAGCGATGTCACTTCTCTCCATAATCACTTTTCTACCCGAAAATTTTCTCCACATAAACCCTAATTCTGTTAATATCTTTCTAAGTGAAGACAGACAGCCGTGAAACAGATCTTCATTTCTCAACGATGAAAATAGTTTTTTCAAGGTCGGATATTCTTTTCTAATGTAGTATTGATACACGTGTCTTCGTACAGCGTCTTCCTGAAATACATCAAGTTTTGTTACAGTTTTCTCCCGTTTCCTCTCTTTTCCTGGAGTTGAAAGTTGACTATTATTTTCATTTTGTAATACTTTTACGTGTTTTTCCTTGCAAACTCGCACAACTGTATTTTTATGTATTTTAAGTGCATCTGCAGTTCGCTGTATTGAATTATTAACTGTAATCAAAGGACCTTGATTCGCTTTTTCTCTGTCAAAATACTCCCGCACTTTGCACACAATTTCTCTCGACTGTCCTTTCATAGGTACGCCTCGGCCCGAAATATTTCGTTTCTTTGGCGTTCGAGTCCTAGGTCTTCCTCTACTTTTCCTTGGTTCATTCTCGTTACGTTGCTCCATTCTCAAACACTAAAGTTTATTTTCACAAAATAACTTTAAAACAGGTTCAATTACAATTAAAATACCAACTCAAAGCATTCTATCACTTATATTGAAGAATAATGATAACACACCCACGAACATCACTCAGTCACCGCATCTACTAAACTAAAAGCAAGAAATTTCCCCCAGCCATATGGTAGGTATAACGGTTCAATTTTCGTGGAAGAGGGTGCTATTTTTGTACAGGAAAGGCCGAGACGCTGGGGTTGGCGATGGCCGTGGCGGTGGTGCGCGCGAACAAAATGGGCACACTAGGTCCTGACTGTACCTCCGCCGTAGAACGCCGCGCACTGCTCTCAAAGAAACTCAATTCATATATTAATCCATTTCAGTAATCCTTTATTATAAAAAGTGCAAGTTCTAAATGAGTTATAAATAATGTTATTCAAAGAAAATGTCACGCGAAGCTCATTCATGAACGACTTTAAATAACAGAGTTAACAGTACATTTGGAAAAAATTAATAACGTCGTTAATTGTATTCGTAGGGATCTCAGTTTTTAATATGTTGTTCCTAAGAATGTCGACTAGTAATTCTCTACAAGAAATATTTTTCTGATGCTTCTAATCACAGTTATTCTACATCGAAAATGGCAAATGCAAAAATTTTAATTCCAATTCGTGTTTAAAAAAATATAACTACAAATATTAATTAATTGGAATAAGATACAAAATGTTTAAAACATGTGCTGAAAACGTACTTAACTGACTATTTAAACACCGTTTATTGGAAATTTATAACTTTCTTTTTTACGTTTCTACAAGGTTGTGAAATAGAATGTTTGTACTTAAACTTGGTCGCCGCGCGGCCGCTCCGCCAGTCACTTTCTTTCGATAATCAGAGTATACCGATCGGTTCCTAGTGGCGCTGCACGCTGCATGCGACTAGCACACAAGCTGCACGATGCCGGTAGCACCGTGCCAGTCGCATATGTGTGTAAGCTCTACGTGATTAACATAGGTTGGTCTTCGAGCTGCATGCTAGTAGCAAGAAAAATGCTAGTCGCACCGTGCGAGATGCATATGTGTGTAACCGGCCTTATTCACTCGGTTTGATAAGCAAATGCTAGGCTTCCGGAAAAACCTAGTTACTCCTACCCCTCAGCAAATTCACTTAAAACCAAACGTTTGCTTAAAAATGTCTAAGACGTAGCAAGTGTTAGGTTTTATTCACTTCACCCATTATGTAAAAATTGGCGAAGTTGAATAAATTATCAATACGAAATGTCAGATCACTTGGTTTCTTATTGGAAAGGACTCAATAGCATAAAAAAAGGTTTTTTCTATAATCTTGGCGAGAGTCTGAAATACTTTACAAGAACTATTTCATCAGTCCGCGGTGTGACTTTAATGCGGCTGATTGTTAATAGATAATTTTGACGAGGGTTGAATTTGACAAAATTGAAAGCATCCCTATGTTTTGATCACAACATAGAAAACACATTTTTAAACTTTACGTTTTACATTAACGTTGTATGTTTCCCGTCTTTGTAGTTTCTACCACCGTAAAATATGTTTTTTTTCAAAATATATTAAATAAAATTATAAATTCAATGGGGCTTTTGGTAGAAAGTGAAACATATTAGAACTTAACTTTTCTGAAGACTTAGTATGAAAAATACAAATTTTAGAACGTGAAGGTCAATCAGATTAAATTTTAATCTAGAATGAATAAATCTTGATTGGAAGTGAAAAAATTAAAGCCTAAAACTTAATATTATAAACTATTACATTTTACCTTTTAAATAGATAATATAGTTACATTATGCAGCTGTGTATGATGATCTTTTAAAATTATAGCAAACTTGCTGATATTAGTTATATAATGTTATTTTTTATATTTTTTCTCATTTGAGTGAACAGAAAACGTAAAAATCCTCAAAAACTAATCTTTTAAATTATTACTATTAAATAACTTACATTTTACCATTAAAAGTTACTTCATAATTTTTATGAATTGATTTAATTAAAAAGTTCACCCCTAGGTAGTGTTAATCTCTTCAACCCCTGGTGATTATGATACGCAGTAAGTATTTAGCGAGCCGTGTCACCCCTCGGTTCTCAACAAATCAATTCGACCCCAAACAGCCTCACGCCCCGACTAACATCTCTCCCCTACTAGCATCTGTTTTGAATTGCTCCCTATGTTATGTCGAACTTCAGGAAGGGCTGCTCTTTTACTTTTAATGAAGGGGGTTTTGAGTGTTCACCAACTAAAAAAGCGTTTTTAAATTTACAATGGATTGCATCAGTATAATCGGTCTGGAAAACCCACAGAAAAGTTGGAAGGGAATGTCATGCGTGATTTCCAAGTTTAGAATTAATTACAGGAGGGTTCAATTCTCCCCTAAGGCATGAAAACCTGATTATAACGACTTTGAAATGATATTTAGTCACGTGTCGTCTAGTAGGTGGACTTGAAAAGCATATAATTATAATATTAATAATATTAGTTATAATGAATACTATTAGTAACATTATGATGAAGCCAAGTAATTGAATTGTTAGTAGTTATTTCTCCACTGATAGCTTTATTCATAGGATTATTGCTCACTTATCAAAAAACTTTTAATCTCAATTTTGATTACAAACCGACGGTTTTCAAAATAATATTAATTTTTTTAAGAAACTCAAACTAAATAAAAAGGCCAAAATTAACAAATCCCTTTCTGTCATGAAGGTAGAATTATCTGTTAAAACTCTTTTAACATTTTACAGGAACAAAAATACTTAATGTTATTTAAATAATGGGCTAGATGTTATTATATATTAAACCATGGCATCTAATTAAACCAATAAAAAACTGTACTATATCTCCAAGGATGAAACTGTGTTCAAATCAAGTACGCTCTTGGGAGATGTGCAGTTCATGTTTTTGCTAGCTTAGGTGAACTGTTATAACATGATCGAGTTTGTTAAACTTATTCATAAATCTTCGTTTCAAAGCTACATAGTAATTAATTTACGTGCTTCAATAGGAATACAAAGTGAATAATTTATATTTAAACATTGCATTCAAGTAGGGTAATTCGGGTTACAATTTTTTATGTACCTTAAAATGAAGCATACTATTATATGAATATAAAATATCAAGAAAACGTTAAGGATGAGATTATACTACTGGTAGTTATTGTTATTTGTTCATCACAAAGTCTTGTAATGGAGCTTAATTATAGCTCTTCACAGACAATTTGGGTTTTATCAATACAAGAGTGCGTGTGATTGAATTAAAGATCAAACATGGTCATTTAAAATTATTGTCATTTTTGCCAAAATAATTAAACGAGGAATATTGCAAAGCTCAAAAAATGGTAAGTATTAAGTTAGTTTGTGCATTATCAGAGGATAAATACAAAAATGTCCTGAAATGTCGAAGTGCTTGTAAGAAGGAAGCATTTTTTCTCCGTCAATGCTTGAAAATAAAAAAAAAGACCAAGGGCATGATTTAGGACCAGGCTTGCCACCTCATCTCGAGGGCTAGCAATAATGATAGTCTAGCTCAGTGGAGAAAGGCGTAAGTAGAGTTCAAGGTGTAATGACAATAATGGTACAAACTAAAATTAAATATTTCTCTTTTAACGGAAAATGATAAAATAAACTTATAAAACACATAAAATTGTAAAACAAAAATGAACACAACAATCAGGTCGAATAATCACTATTACACTCTCCTTTATATTCCCCAGCTGATCAGAAAGTAAACAAAAAATACATATATTAATAACCACAATCCAATTTTACTCAGAGAGCATAAAAATATTGTTCTTGTTCAGAATCACATGTAAAAGTAAATATAAAAGTATATAAACAGAAAAGTACATGTCACAGGCTCTTAATGATGTGAGGATATGTAGCAACGAGTGACTGGATGGAGGTCAAAAAAGGAAAACTTTTGAGAGCAAGGGTCACCTCAGGCTTTAGTGTCTATCGGTGAATTAATATCTCACCAATCTTAATCTTAACCTGATCTCTTCTTCCATTTTAAATACCATTTATTACTTCTAAAACCCTTTGCATTCTTTGATACGAGGTGTTTTAAACATTTAAAATTAAATGTTATTTTTCTTTCTAAAATTTTTTAGTATACGAATAATGTGCAATACAATAGGTAATACAGTTTAGCAGAAAACGACCGAGAATAATGGAACTCGATGCCATTGTTACCCCGATCAATAGAGGTAAAATTAAATATCTGTTCTATCCCAATAAATGTTGAAAAATGTGTTTTTGTGGCGTTCAAAGCCTTTAATTTTACTGTTTGTGTTAATGAATGTGATAATAAGTGCTAGTATGAGTTAGTTTCCTGAAAACTCTACTCGTTCATTAATAATCCATATCTTTATGTTTTTTGGCTACATTTATGTGATTTGATGAGATTTCAAAGACTACCTACAATACCTGGACTGGCCCTTACCGGATAAACCTCTAACTAGCGAGAGGATATCATTAATAATTGGAGGTTTTATTAGGAAGCTCTCAATCAACTGGGCGATGTAATTGATTGGTTGTTTTAGACCAGGAGTAGGTTGGTTGCTGATTGTTATCTACGGCTGTGGTCCCCGCTTACTAGTATTTATGTACAAGAAGAGACCAGTGACCCTTATATTAAGGTATTCATCCGATTATTTGCTGAGCTCATTTAATTGTTCATATTATCAGAAAGTTCACCTATAATTGCGTGAATGATTGTCATTGTTGGCGAGCATTTTAACTAAGTTAGATATATCAGAAGGCCTACTTGTGAAAAAAACCTACATATATATTTTTTTTAAAGAAAGAATTTTTGGGTTAACTTTGGATATAAATATCTTATATATTTCGAGGGTATGTTTATTTATATTTTATTATGTGAATTTTACTTGTCTTATACTATGATAAACCAATTGAAATCTGTGTTAGACTGTACACATTATGGCAGATTAATTATTTAACATAATTGTTATAGCAACTTTAGAATATTGAAATCAACTGAAGGCAGTAGTTTCTTGATTTCAAGGCCATAATCCATTCAATTGTAGGTGTATTTTTATCATTAGATTATAAGAGAATATAATATTAATTTAAATAGTACTGTGTGACTTAATTTGATATTAACACATCATTTTTACTTAAAATTAGGTTATAAATAAAAGAACGACAACCCCACTTATTGTTTTTTTTTTATACTTATGTGATAATAACTGTACTTTCTTTAAGTTTGTTTTTATTTTGACTAGTTTGGGAAATTATCACTTGTTTTATTACCATAAATTGTGTATCAAATAATTTAAATTCATTCAATCCATCTAAATATTATTTAAAATAGTTAATAAAGATACCCTCATATACGTTATTCAAAGAATATTCCTAAGTTTTAGACTATTATTTATTATATACGTTTATTCTTAAGTAAAAACCTTCCTGTAATTGTAAATCCAACTTTTATCACATATATAACATAATGTTAATGTTACGTACTTTTAAAACCACTTCTTAGACAAAGTATTTTTCATCACGTTCATAAAAGGTCATATTTAACTTGGGCTAACGTTAAGTTGAACGCAGCACATTAGAAGAGCTGATAACAATGAGCCCGGAAGTCCGGGTCGTGTGTTCTCACTTCCGCTGTGCTAAATAGCCGGGAAGTGATTTGTGGGAAACTGTGCAAGGTTGACCCAGAAACATGATCTACATTCCGATATACATATTATGTTCAGTCCACCAGAAACTACACGAACTACTCTTTCTAAGAGAGGACGCATCACTTCTTAAAAATAGATATGAATTCCAATTTGTCACAAATGAAATATATTTAGTATTTTTTTGCATTAGAATGTGAGCACTATATTAATAACACAGTTCTATATAAAAAAAATTATTATATATGTGTATTTAAGTATTTGATGGTATTTAGAAAAAAAGTCCAAATAACGTTTGTAAAGACTTGTAGAGAAATCTCAACGCTTCAGACTTATATATTTTCAAAATTTATTATTTTATTATTTCCAAAATATATCGTGAGTATTTATTTATCATATTCAAAAAAGAAATTACTCGTTTGAGGCACCATTACCTCGTTAAATTTATATTACGTAAGTGAACAAATTAACTATCAAGCAAAATCCAGACTTTCAGGCTAGAAATATACTTAAAACCATGCATATTTCCACGTGGATCAGCTTCTCCATTAAACTAGGCGTACTCCTCCAAGGGTCCTTCAGTCTCCTATCTGTCAACGTAAACAACAGCTTAGAATCATCCTTAAGGACCTCCAAGCAGGAATAGTAAAACAGAGAGACTATTGAAAAGTAGTTTACAACTGTGGCTAATTTGAAAAATATTAACCTTTATGCAGGAACCTTTGAATGTATAATATGGTTACTTCAATTTTTATGTAATCATAATGTTACTTCAATTTGTATGTAACAATATTATACATTGAATAAATGAATGACCACTATAATGAATCAACGTTTATCAAGCAGGTAAGTATTATATTGTACATATTGACGCGTCAACTCGGTAATTTATTTAAGTAACTACTAAATTTTCTAATATACATACCAACATAGAACAGAAAACACAATTATTTAAATTGTGTTAAGAAAAAACCCCTTTTTATAACATCATTAAATTTTCATACAATATATAAATCTACTTGATTTATATATTTGAATTTCAAAACATTATCAGTTAAAGGTCGGAGGTCAAGGTAGTTAAAAATATATACTATTCCAAGGATATTACATTGAAGTCTATTATATTCTAAGGCTTTACATTTAAAAGGGATAATCCTTAAATTATTTGTTATCAAAGGTTGTTGATAACGAAGCAGTGTATTGGTTTGACAAAGTAGACCTAAAACGTGTTATAACTATAACAACTAGTTTGTTATAACTATAACAACTAGTTTGTTGTAACTATAACAACTAGTTTGTTGTAACTATAACAACTAGTTTGTTGTAACTATAACAACTAGTTTGTTATAACTATAACAACTAGTTTGTTGTAACTATAACAACTAGTTTCTTGTAACTATAACAACTAGTTTGTTGTAACTATAACAACTAGTTTGTTGTAACTATAACAACTAGTTTGTTGTAACTATAACAACTAGTTTGTTGTAACTATAACAACTAGTTTGTTGTAACTATAACAACTAGTTTTTTATAACTATAACAACTAGTTTGTTGTAACTATAACAACTAGTTTGTTATAACTATAACAACTAGTTAGTTATAACTATAACAACTAGTTTGTTATAACTATAGTTATAACAAACTATTTGTTATAGTTATAGTTATAACAAACTTGTTATAACTATAACAACTAGTTTGTTATAACTATAACAACTAGTTTGTTATAACTATAGTTATAACAAACTATTTGTTGTAGTTATAGTTATAACAAACTTGTTATAACTATAACAACTAGTTTGTTATAACTATAACAACTAGTTTGTTATAACTATAACAACTAGTTTGTTATAACTATAACAACTAGTTTGTTATAACTATAACAACTAGTTTGTTATAACTATAACAACTAGTTTGTTATAACTATAACAAATAGTTTGTTGTAACTATAACAACTAGTTTTTTATAACTATAACAAATAGTTTGTTAAACTATAACAAATAGTTTGTTATAACTATAACAACTAGTTTGTTATAACTATAACAACTAGTTTGTTATAACTATAACAACTAGCTTTATATTTACTTCTGGGTTGTGTGGTTTTAATAAACATTTTTAACTGATTAAAATTAGTGACAATAATTCCACTTAACATATGTTCAAACCAGAGAATAGGTATTTGCTCTATAGTAATGAAATTAGGATTAAATATATTTACAATCTATAATTATAGGCAATAGTAAAAACGTCAACTCGTGATCTAAATACATAAATATGGATCAAAATCCAATAAATAATTTATTGAAAATTCTCAGAGATCCATTCTAAGTGTAACAGAATTTTTATATTCATATATAATATTATGTTTGTATGATCTTTGATTGGAAATATACCCACTATGTTAGTAATAATACTAAGACTAAAATACCTAATACTAATAAGTGATTATAATTAGTACTTTGTTCTTGTTTAGTACTAATTAATAAATATAGTTGTCAAATTTGTAAAGAACGTATAAAAATTAAAGAAATAAAAAGTTCAAATAAACAATTAAATTGACTTATATTAAAAAACATTAAGGTATATGTAAAAATAAAAAATAATAAATAATTTTGGAAAATAATGGGGGGGGGGCTAATGTACCAAAACTAATTTTTGAAGTATGCACGATTCCCAATAATAATATGAATATAAGTATAGTATTTTGTTTATAATACAATATTTATGCATTTAAATCATCTGTACCTATAAAATGAAATTACCACTAACTCATACGCTCATCGCTGTAACTAAAAAAAAAAAAAAAACTAAGCCAACGAGGCTGAAATTTCGTAGAGTTGAAGGTCTTACGTTTTAGATGTGCAATAAGAAGGGATTTTGAAAAATTCTTAGTAAATCGAAGATGGCAGTCATTTTAGTCCCAACAAATGCCAGAAACAAGTGTTTCTCTAATTGGACTGTAGCGGCTAGTAGCAAAACTAATAACAATTTTCTGTGCCTGATTTAAGACGATCTACGATCTACAACTTTGGCATCATACAACCTGTTTAATTGCAGGTCATATGCTATAAACACGACATTTCACTGTTTCAGAGTCAATTACCGTACTTTGCGCCTTTTAAAAGTAGACTTACAGCTTTTTCTAAACCATGAAACTTTGTTATTTAGGAGAACAAACTGTTTTCCACCGGAAAATAAACCATTTAGTTTTAAATCATCCATAGGACATGGCTAGAAACACAATATGTTATTGATCAGAGTCAAATATAGTACTTTGTGCTCTCTAAACGTAGACTTACAGGTTTCTTTATACTGAAACTTTTTTATCTAAGAGAACAAACCGATTTCAATCGAAATATTTACAATTTAATTTGACCAAATGAATAGCCAGTTCACAAGACATGGCTAAATATGGCGAGAAACCATATCGGTTGACACTGATTCAGATTCAACTACAGTAATTTGTGCCCTCTAAAAGTAGACTTACAGATTAGTCTAGACTTTTGAAACCAGGGGCTTTTAGGTATATATATATATATATATATATATATATATATATATATATATATATATATATATATATATATATATATATACATAAAAGCCATTTACCACTCAGATAAATATTTCTCCAAAACTATACGTCCGATTGACTCGTAATTTTGTACATAGGATTATCTTGGTCCCTAGAGGCTCACTAAGAAAGGATTTTCCACTCCGACATAAGGAATCAGTGCCACTGGCCTCCAAAATTCCCATGGTATTCTTATGAAGCTATATTAATTAATTGTTGTGTTTGATTAACAGATTGAAGCTGTTAAATAAAAACAACTTCAATAAAATTGTGGTTGGCTACGCTTTTAAAATTGAAAATAATTGAGTACAGTAGTAAATTATACATAATATCAGCTGTTCTAAATTGGATATAGTGTAAACTGAAAGCTTGCTGCTCATTTTTATTGTATAATGAAACTCAGTATTATGACCGGCGAAGCGGGTGGGTACAGCTGGTAAGTTTATATATCTCCTTATATGTTCTTCATATGATAATAACGTATACAATAATAAATATCTATATAACGCATTTTTTTTATCAGTGTAATGATTTATAATTTTAGGGGAGGGTAATTTATTATAGAACTAAAGTTGCACATTAAAAAAAACGGATAGTTTTTTAAACTCCAAGAAAACATGGATATAAATTTATTCATTCCTCTGTAATATACATTTAATGTTATATATTGGGGAAACTCTATTGTTTTTAAAATTATAAAAGTGTAATCTCTACACACCTATATAATGATATCGTACTTTTGTATCATTATTGACAAAACGAGCTTGTTTTTAGTCAAATTTAAGTTAGTATTAAATGTACCTTGAAGTTTTATAAAAAATATTTAAATATAGACTATTATCTCCTTTATTAAAAGTAATTAAGTTGAGAGGCAAACGTAATACAGAGTTGTTGTTCATATCTAATATAATTATGTAATTCCCAGGTGAGCATCCAGAACCACGAGTAATGATGAATTATGGAGGTGGAGTTTAGACAATCTATGGTGGAGAGTAATGAATATTTGTAGCCCGGGGTAGTTAGAAAACCGGTGATTAAAATTTACCTACCATGTCAGTCGACTGTTGATGTCTTCTCTAATGTCGCAACCAACTCCATTCTCCCGGCGTTCTTTTATTCAGGGTCTTTAATATTCTACAACCTCCAAATATGTGAAGAACTACTATAATTCATAAATACGCTATTTGTTATAAACGGTTAATTACAGAAAATATTATTTTCTTAAATTAGTACTTTTCTTACAGCTTAGAAAATTAGCAATAAATTACAATAATTTTGCTATGATATGTCATTTCATGCTGCCAACTTACCATAAATTGGCAACAGATTACCTCGATGATGATGAAACCCCATTAATTATAAAAGCTATGGTAATAAAAAAATTATTAACACTAATATATTCCGAACCAGTCTCATAAACAGAACAACTTTTGAAATTAAAAACACAACGATAGTTAAACGTAATGCTATTATTATAAAAATGCAAACTATTCGTAATATACCCACAAAAAAGTACTCGTTGGGACAGTCTTAGTTTTGGAGTATGGTTAGTTCAATCAAAGAACAAACATAATATATATGTTGTTTTGTGTTGTTTTTATTATATTTATTACATTTGTTTATATTACTTGATCTTTGGTAGAACTGTAAATAATTAAAGAAATATCGCACAACTATATACCCCTTTATATAATCAAAAACATTGACCCAACTGCCCACGCGTTCAAGTACAGTGGTATTGACCCAACTGCCCACACGTTCACGTACAGTGGTATTGACCAAACTTCCCACACGTTCACTTATAGTGGAATTGACCCAACTAACCACACGTTCACGTACAGTGGTATTGACCAAACTTCCCACACGTTCACGTACAGTGGAATTGACCCAACTAACCACACGTTCACGTACAGTGGTATTGACCCAACTGCCCACACGTTCACATACAGTGGTATTGACCCAACTGCCCACACGTTTACGTAATGTGGTATTGACTCAACTGTCCACACGTTCACGTACAGTGGTATTGACCAAACTGCCCACACGTTCACGTACAGTGGTATTCATCCAACTGCCCACACGTTCACGTACAATGGTATTGACTCAACTGCTCACACGTTCACGTACAGTGGTATTGACCCAACTGCCCACACATTCACGTACAGTGATATTGACCCAACTGCCCACACGTTTACGTAATGTGGTATGGACTCAACTGCCCACACGTTCACGTACAGTGGTATTGACACAACTGCCAACACGTTTACGTACAGTGGTATTGACCCAACTGCCCACACGTTTACGTAATGTAGTATTGACCCACCCGCCCGCCCATAAGTACTTACAATGGTTTTGTACGTGTATTGTTGTGTAACACTTTTGGTACTCAAAATTCAGGCAAACCTATTACTTAATAAATGTGTAAATATTTTATGAGTTTGCTGATAAAAACGCTCCGTTCAAGTATACTTAGATATGAGCGTGTAAACCACTATTAAATTTTAAAATAAAAAAATAGCATTTAAATGAGTAATTGATTGATTAAGGGGGTTTTAGACGTGTAAGTATATGTAGGGCCATTTTATGTATTGCTAGTGTATAATCATTTAGCTTTGTTTATTTATACAACAGTTTATGTATTATTTCCATCGTATCAGTAGTGAAATGCTTCAGTTTTTTCTTTTTTTAAATGTCAAGATCATATTTTGGGAGGAAAGAGGAAAAGTTTTAAATTTTTTGAAATTAGATAAATGTTTTATTTACATTATTGCTAAATAAAGAGTTTTTATCAGTACACACAGTTAAATTAGTTTTATATAAATACTATTACTATACATTTGATATTATGTTTTAAGGCCTAGTATATTATTTTACTTTTTCTAAATAGGTTGCCATTAAATTTATGTAAAACGGAGCCTTTTTTCAGCTTTTGCATGAGAGGAGCAGACATTTTTAAATTTGTTCAAAAAATGCAAAGTTGAATTAAATAGTATCTGGGATCAGCTTGACAGGTGTTCTGTTGTTATATGATTTAATGTGTATTTTTGTTTTAATTAGAGTGTTTATTATATAGTAGCTTTGTAGTGTATATAATATGTAATTTACTGTATGACACTACAGTAAATGTTACTGTATATTCTTTCTATAATAAATGTATCGTTGTAAAGTGAAACAAATAGATATAATTGTTATTATGATTGTATATTTAAAATAACTAGATTACTTTGTAAATTAATCTCAATAGATCTACTGGTTGCTGTTTGTAATTTTATTTTTAAGTGTTTAACCCACTTTATACGCACATTATGCAGTTCGCTATTTAATCACATTAAGTGCTATCGTAGTTAAGTCTTAGAGATGTTCATTTTCTGCTGTATATGCTTGATGGAATTGCTTTGGTTGTAATATTTAAAAAAAATGACTTTTAATTTACAAGTCTTAGAGATCTCGAAAGCAACATAGATCGACGTGCAGAAGATGAGTCTGGGCCTGGTTTGACAGCTGTGAGAGCATTAATTGCACCGGAGAGGCCTCAGGCCTTGATTACAGTCCGCCGTTCCTTGTTCATCACGGCTTTGATCTTTGGCCACATTCCCTGTCTCGCATCATCACCTGTAAAGGTAATTTGAGGATAGTTGGTATGCTTTGATAAGTTGTAATATGAGTTTAAAGTTTTACTAACGATTCGTTGATTTCAATACAAGTAGTAGTATTTAAATGTTCTTTTGGTTTTTGAAACAATATACTTCATATAAAATCAAACCGATTGTAAGAATAACAGTTCAAAATTATTTGGGTTATGCTAAAATATGTATGATGGTACTTTAATATTGGCCTTTTCGAGGATCTTTTCCGTTATACGTATACCACTATTTAAATATCCAATACATCGAGGCCGCCCATATACATCGCACCGCGGCAGTTATGGTTAGGTTAGGTTATTATATTGTAGAATGAACCTGTAATTTGTAAAAACATTCTACAATAGTCTATGTTAACCTAACCTAACCATAACTGCCGTGGCGCGATGTATATGGAAATATTTTGGGATTGCTGACACATAACGGAAAAGATCCTTGTTTGAGGAAATACTGCGTAATATCGCCGAGTATTGGCTACCTTCATCAACATAATAAGGTAACTTACTTACATAAATATAATACTTATAATGAAAAAGCATATAATTCGACATTAAATAGTGGAATACGTATAACGGAAAAGATCCCTTTTCGAAATTGTTTACCATACAATAATTAGATTTGGAATATAAATTATAAGTTTTATAGAGCTTCACCTTTATTTCATACAAGATGTGTTGTAAAACTTAAGTCAGATTGGTCGGTTGAGTAGTTGTTTAAAGCCCAGCAGCATAACCTAAAGTTCCTCAGTTCGATCCCAATCAGAGTCATACAACATTTTGAGAGAGATCAACTGAGAACCACCGGCTGTTCATTTGTCATTGGGCTATTAATTAATGACTCGTTCTAAGCAATAGTCGGCCTTAGTTTGTAACAATGACTACATTCGCTCACACTACATAACAATCATTCAAAATCTATATCCTCCCATATTGTTCAGATCGTCCATTTAAGAACAAATACAATAAAATATGAGTATACTTTGTGGAAAAGAAAACTGTAAGGATGTAAGAAATGAACAATTTTTTTGGTGTTTAATATTTATTTATGATTTTCATGAATAAGTTATTTTTTTTAGATTTTCATGAAAAGCCACATTTGTTGCACAATTATCATAACGTATTGTGATAATTTTCGTAATTTTTATGTTTATTTCATTAGTACCTATGAATTGCATTTCCACATTCTTTATACTATGTTTTTCACTTTGTTTACTGTTATAATAATAATTTGTTATTTAATTTCATTAATACAAAGTGTTTGGGATATTGGAGGCGATAGCTTCCATACTCGGTTCTCTTAATACTGACACGGCGTCCGCTCAATGGTTGTCATCAATATAGAAGTCTGGAGTGTCCGTGTTGAATGGTAGTCAAGGTTCGGGTGTTGTTTAGAGAAGAGAACTAAGTGTCAAACTTGTCAGTTAGCTGAAAATCAGACCAACACTACGTGGTTCGGATTCCATGTAAAGCTGTAGGTCCCATAGTTGCCCTGGCTATTGGGCTATTAATAAATAGTCCTTTCTGAGCTAAGTCGAACTCAGATAGTAACAATGACTACACTCGTTCATCTACACTCATCACACTCATTCATGCCTCATATTCGCCCATATCTCTACGATCGGCGTCTTAGAGATGAATAATGAATGAATAATAATAATGAATAATATTTATATCTCACAGGTTATCAAAAAATATAGCTATATTGTTTTTATATTTATAAATCATAATTAAAATTCCATCCGAAGGAATGGAAAATAATAAACACATTTATAACAACGCTTGGGAAGGGTGACTTTTGAAGGGGAGGAATTAATAAGGTTGTCTTCCGGAGGAATGTGTCTGATCTAGTGAGAAATGAAAAGAATATCCTGCAGGATAAAAGGCTTCGTGAGTCCTGGAACATCATTTATTATCAGACGTCTTTCTGAGTTCTACAATTCTATGATAACGTACTTTTTTAAAGGATATATTAGAACACTCCGGGAAAATACATGACTCAGAAATAGTATTGTTTGTTGTATTATTTTGTTATAGTTCATATTTTGTGAAACGATTTATCTTTGATGAATATTTAAAATCGTAATATTTATAGTATATACCTCAAATTAAGCATCAAGCAAGAGGGATAAGTTAAGAATCTGTATAGTAAAATGTAAAACATGTGTATCTTTACTTCAATTAATAAAAAATAAAAAAATAAAAAGCAATTATTACATGTAAGGAAGAAGCACTAATGTTACTTTTAAGGCAGATAAAAAGTCTAATTACACAGGATACATTTTGTTCGTGAATTGCTTTGAAAAACATTCGTAATTAACAGTTTGGTAATTTTAATTATTTTTTTGGTCTCTGTGGCTACGTAATTTTAATTAAAACTAATGTGTATGAAATAGTATATTGTTCAAATTCTTAAAAATTTATGTTACACACTACGTCAATCTTCTTGATGGATATACTCCTGCTTGTGATTGCTTTACATGACAATGCATTTATCACTAAATTTATATTTTTAAGTAACTGTTTTAAGTCTGATGAAAATGTATAAATTATCTGGTGATGTCCGATCTATATTTACGTCTTGTGATTCAAGCTGTCGAAGGTCATATATAAATTTATTATATCGTATATTATTTCGTAGAGTAGTCTTCTTCTTACGAATTACTTTACTATATCTTGACTTGTTTTATTTTACTAGGTGTCAATAAGTGAAACGATACAATATATTTAGCAAAATTAGTATTTACCTCACATTAAAAAACTGTCCATACCCCCCACAAATCACAATGCCTTCACCTTGTTTTTAATTTTAGTTATATCTTGTATTACTAAAAAAACTAGATGATTTATTAGTTATGCTATTTTACGTTATAATAATTGGTTTATGTGATAAATGATAATACACCACATAATATATATCTTGAACAATATATTTATTAATTTTTTGTTTTGTTGCAGGTCAGTTTAACATATGACTAGTGCCACACTTCGTGCGGTAACAGGTTAGTACGTATTTCCATAACTATTACGTCACATTTATACTATTCCTCTTTTGTATAATTTTACTTATTCATAAAGAGCTGTTATTTGAATTGACATATCATTTGGCCCACTCCACCGAATTTATCATAAAAATAATCTATAAATTAAAAACTAAATCTGCCAGTTCGTTATCCAGTCACAATAAGAAGACACATATGTAATAAATAATAAATTAATGTTATTTTAAACACCAAACATTAGTTTTATGATTATGCTAATCCTATTTAAATTAATATTGTCATAAGATGACATATTAAAATTGTAAAATGTCAGATTATGAATTGAAAATATAATGATTTACATATGTATACAAGACATCTTCAAGGAAAATTAATGTTAATAAACTTGAAGCATGGGTGTGTGTAAAGTTATTTGCTCATTGGTTTTGAGCTTAATATTTTATAAATAAGAAACACATGATAATGACGTTTGTTTCCTTTCATAAGGACATTGAATAATTCAGTTATCATTGAAAAAAATAATACTTGTGGCTCTATACTTACACATGTAGCTGTATACCTGCACTTGTGGCTGTATACCTGCACATGTGGCTGTATACCTGCACATGTGGCTGTATACCTGCACTTGTGGCTGTACACCTATACATGTGGCTGTATACCTGCACATGTAGCTGTATACCTGCACATGTGGCTGTATACCTGCACATGTGGCTGTATACCTGCACATGTGGCTGTATACCTGCATTTGTGGCTGTATACCTGCACATGTGGCTGTATACCTATACATGTGGCTGTATACCTGCACATGTGGCTGTATACCTGCACATGTGGCTGTATACCTGCACTTGTGGCTGTATACCTATACATGTGGCTGTATACCTGCACATGTGGCTGTATACCTATACATGTGGCTGTATACCTGCACATGTGGCTGTATACATGCACATGTGGCTGTATACCTGCACATGTGGCTGTATACCTGCACATGTGGCTGTATACATGCACTTGTGGCTGTATACCTGCACATGTGGCTGTATACCTGCACTTGTGGCTGTATACCTGCACATGTGGCTGTATACCTGCACTTGTGGCTGTATACCTGCACATGTGGCTGTATACCTATACATGTGGCTGTATACCTGCACATGTGGCTGTATACCTGCACATGTGGCTGTATACCTGCACTTGTGGCTGTATACCTATACATGTGGCTGTATACCTGCACATGTGGCTGTATACCTGCACATGTGGCTGTATACCTGCACATGTGGCTGTATACCTGCACATGTGGCTGTATACATGCACTTGTGGCTGTATACCTGCACATGTGGCTGTATACCTGCACATGTGGCTGTATACCTGCACATGTGGCTGTATACCTGCACTTGTGGCTGTATACCTGCACATGTGGCTGTATACCTGCACTTGTGGCTGTATACCTGCACATGTGGCTGTATACCTGCACTTGTGGCTGTATACCTGCACATGTGGCTGTATACCTGCAGTTTTAGGCGTGTACCTACAGTTGAAGGTATACTTTATTTGTATGATTGAACATGTTTTGTAGATAATATTTCTAGATTTCCAATGCTTTGAGTGTTTAAGAAACAAACATAACGTTTCGACAGGTATAACAAACTCCTTCCGTCTTCAGGTGTACTTACTAACTTAGCTTACATCTAAAACAATTTTTTTCCTTAAGCCATTTAAATCCGAAAAGACTTAATACTACATGGTAGATCCTAAAACCAGGAAGATTCTAATAAATAAGTAAGTTTTCCCCATGGTTATCAGCTGTTCCCATTACACCCTACTCACTGCACTCCTGCAAGGGTCCTTCAGTCTCCTCCCTACCAACGCAAACAACAGCTGAGAAGCAGGACTTCCGAGCAGAACTACAAAAGCAGGAAAACAAGAGCTCTCCTCTAATGGTGTTTTTACAAGAGTTACTACTTTTGATAGTACTGATGTATTAGTAACGTACGTTTATTAGTGCTCACATTTTGAGCGAATAATTTTGTACGATCAAATTTGGTCGTATCCCATATTGGAAGTCCAATTAGCAGCTATTACAAGTACATATACTATCCAGCGTGTAAACAATTATTGAAACACTAGTAGAAAAAATATTTCGTGTGTATTCAAAGTTAAGCGTATTATTCAAATAAACTTTAAATAAATTAAATTCTTAAATTAATCTAGATATTTGAAGTTTGTACGAATCAATGGATTGTGTTCATTTAAAAGTTATTATATAACATTGATAGGTAAGCATTAGGTAATAAATCTAATACATTGGCACCCACGGCTTTTGGAACACTGAGAGTTCAAAATAAAAACAACTTTTTTATATACAGTTGGTTATTGAAATTATTATCAGTAATATAAAAAAACTTGAAATGTCGCTGTTTATTCGCCCTGTACTCCATGTTTTGTAACTATGTCATGTCCTGTATATTATTATTTTTAATATTTGTTAGTTAAGTTTGTTAGGCTTACTCAACAAACAAGTAAATATGAAGGAGTATGGGGACATTGGATTGAGTACAACAATTGTTTATAATTAGTATATGCTATATTGTGATTTAATATTTTATTGAAAAATAATTAAGAGCAATAAAATCATGATGTGCACTCTTGTGTAATGTAACATTATAATGAAAATTGTAATTTGTAAATGCACGATAACAGCTGACTTGTGTGGTTATAAATGAGGGTAGGCTGTAATGAATATTTGTAGCCCGAGGTAGTTAGAAAACTGGTAATTAATATTTACCTCGCTGTCAGCAGACTGGCTGATTCACCAGTAGTGTCACCAGTAGTGCTCCTACCTGCGTACTAATGGATTTTACCACCTGCTGTTGTTTTTTAGACTAAACAACCCTGCAAAATATTAAGTAATTTTTTTAAACTTCTTATTATAATATTTCTCTTGGTAATTTCGTCAGTTGATACCACATAAATAATTTTTGTTTTCAATCAAAATAGTTCGTTTTATATATTTTAGCGATTCTAGTGCTATCGGAATCCTTTATTCATTCAAAAATAGGCGTAATTCATCCTGGTTATAAGTAAAACCTAGTGCTTCTAGTTTCAGCAGCACATGATAATCTAATTATACTATTGACAATGTGAAAAAATGACGTATTAGTATCTCAAATTTCGTTAAGTGAGTAATTTTTTTTCTAAAACTGAATTTCTAAAGATATCCTTAACTTAATAAAATACTTACTTCCCCTTCATCGTTAGTATTAAGTATTAGACTAGTTTCAAATAAGTCACGATTTTCGTGAGTGTAAGTTTGAACTTAACAAAGACAAGGTATTAAAATACCACATATATGCATTCTTAAAAGTAACTTCTAATCGTTAATGAAACGATTAAATTCCTAAGAAAGTGGTATAATTTTAAATAATTTCACATTCATTAAATAATTAAAATACTCAGTTGGGCTTTACAAGACGTAACTTATACAGCATATACATAGTTTGTTATAAATATATTAATTAACTTTGATTAAATTTATTCTCTAGTATTATGCCTCCAAAAGTATTCTTTTAATCATCCAAAGATTGAACATAATTTATTTAATACGTAAGTTCTATCATAGTTCTTTAATAGGATCCTAATGCACTTCTAATTCGTAACAGTAAACCATAACAACCGGATCCTGTTTCGGAGAATATTTTTGTTAAAAAAAAAACTTAAAAATGATATATTCACGTTACTTTAATAATATTAAGCAATTTATTTATATATTTCAATATTATGCATCCATTATCCATGGAAAATCTCAAATTAGACTTAAAATACTCTTCTTGTGTTTTTTACAAGCGCTCCTCATAATTCCACTTTTCTTTTAACTAAGACAGACATGTCAGTGCAAGAAAAAGAATATCGTCAAGTTGGTAAGGTCTTTTGACATTCTCTAAATTATTTGCTCACATTTTAATAATAATAATAAAAAAAAAAAAAAAAAAAAACACACGTATAAAATCAGGGGTACATGAGACACTTGTTGGATCTAATGAGAAGAAATAAACGCATCCAACAGTACGCAAAACGTTTATCGAGTTAGTGTGTTCAGTAGTTATTTCTCTGGTTTCTATGCGGCAGGAGAAGAGCAGGGCCAGCACCTTGTCAGACGTTTGAAATCTAATCTAAGTTTAGTTTGGATTTACGGTCTAGTTAGTTTATAGTTGCTCAAAATAATAGTTAACAGTGAAATAAGTTTTGTCTCAGAAAGGTGGCCTACTTCACCTGGAAACATCGTGGTAATGTAAAAGTTTGTAAGGTAAACGATTGTGATGTTAAAGGTTTAAATATTATGTAAGTTGTTAGGATATTATTAATTATAAAAATAAACGCACTTGTAAGCTGTAGAGACGTTGTTTACTGTGATACACTGTTAGGAATTCGAACCGTAACTTAAGATCTAGAGATATGTAAAACTGAGAAAATTTATTGATATTGAGTGATTTAAGTGATTTTTATTAGCTTGCATATAAATTATTATTCTACCATTTATATACCTAAATAACGCTTGTGAGATACCTAAAACAAATTGTGAGACACATAAAATTACAAGACTATTTTTAGTTTAAAACAACTATAAACTCTTCATCAGCATCGCTGATTGCGAAAATTCATGCTAACGTGCTGAAGATAGATGCTGGCTTGACAACAGCGAGAATATTAATTGCACCGGAGAGGCCTCAGGCCTTGATTAGAATCCGACGTTCTTGTTCATTACCGCTTTGATATTTACCTAAGATTCTTGACTTTCGACATACTCTGTGTATCACCTACAACTAAATGGATATCGAGTCGAAGCGTACAGTTTATTATTTACAACGGGAAGGTTGGCTATGGTAACTACATATAAATTACGTTTGTCACTTTTACACTATATAATACACAGAGTAAATTTGTTGAGTTTATGTCAGCGCATGACTTGCAATAATCTTATTTCCTCCATCACAACAGTATATATAGGTATTGATGTTTTGAAATCAAAATATTTTATTTTAGAGGGTTTAGACATTAAGTTTGTATCAACTCCAATCACACAGAAGAAAGAAACAGTGGTCACTTTCTTATGGACACAGTGAACATCTAAGTAACAGTTATAAAATAAACCTCAACTAATGTAAATATTTATACATCTGTATTAAGAACTACTATGTTTATCCTTGAGCATTTGGGGGTATACAGGGAGTTACTGTAATGTGCTGGCCCTACCATCCGGATGGAAACTGGAAAAATAACTACACGACAATATTTAGCGCACTATCTGTTGAGACCTCTGCTCTTTCTTCTCTGTGGCTCAAATGAATTTCTTCATATACCTCTGATTTAAAACTTCTGCTTTTTTTCATACGTAGGATGGATAAGAAGGTGACTAGTATCAATATATATTTTCTTACTACGTAAGTCGAATTTATTTCTTATAATCATCGATAATGTTAGTACGAAGTTGGCTGAATAAGATTAAATTATGTAAGACTGTGGAACACACAATACGATACTCAATACAAAATACATTAATGGAATATATTGCAAGCTATAAATAAATTATGATAGTAAGATAATGATATTTTAGCAGGTCTACTAATTTCGTAACATTCAATAAAAAATGTTACTAAATTGTTATATAGTTAGTTGAAATTAGTGAAACAATTTGAATATTTAACTAGCCTTGTAATTTAATTTTACTTAAGTAAAAGGCTAATAAACAAAACAAATCAAATTAAGTTTGTTTGTTTTGTATATTCAGCCTAACCATTTTTTTAAATCTGTGTTTAAATCTTGTCAGACCGGAAATATTGACAAAATATTTATGAAATGAATAGTGTTATCATCGTCTATTTTACAAGTTCTTGTACACAAAAAGCTGAACTAAATAATGATTAATGTACAGTACAACTATCTTTTTGTTTTTTTAATTTCTCAAAAAAACACATTTATACAGAATATTTGAAGAGTTTGATAGGCAAAATAAAATTGAAGTATGTATTTTAAGATTTTTCCAAACGAAGTTCATCTGCAACAAAATAAAGCTCATTATTCATTACTTTAAAATTAAATATTTTACTGAAGGGTCCAATTGAAACAGTAATGAGTAGTAAGAACAGCTTTTTCTTTTATACGAGAGGTGGAGTTAATGAAGGGTTGAAAAGAATCTTCAGAGAGCATACTAAACACTTTGGGTTAATGAGGCGTTACCATCCCTCAAGTGGTTCTATATGTAAATAGAATTCTCATTTTACAATGAGGTCAATGTTAGTTATTAAGTAGCGTTTTCCTAAATTTTCAGGGGTAAGTTTAATAACTGCCATTATTTCTTTTTAAGTGAACATGAGGCAACATTTCATTTAATTTCAAAACTTAAAGTTAGATAACATATGACTAGATGATTTTTCTAAATAAAAAATTCCTTATTACCTTAACGTAAATAGCTGGATAAGTTAGTTTGAAAGCAAATAAAATAAATTCTCAAATTTAAATAATAATGTACAATATTTTATTTCATAAATACCCACTCGTGAAATAAACAATCAATTACAGTAAAGATCTAGTTTTGTAAATAATGTTATATAATCTTTGTTATAATAACGATTAACTATTTTATATAGGCTCTAATATTATAAAAATAATATTACTTCCTTAGTAAATAACTTATTATTTATGGCACCATAATTTATAAATCCAGAACTATAGGGTAGTACTAATCAATAAAATTACTTAACGACTAGTTTTTGGCGTAGTTTTTATTATAAGTTAGTCTTCATTGTTAGCTGATACTTTTTCTATGTATATAAGTGTATATATACATACATGACTATGTATGTATGTATATAAGTGAACAATTTATCACTGATTCTGATATCTGAGGAAAAGATAGAACAAAAGAAATGTTAGCTGCATTTTCTTACTTAACTATTAGATTATATGATTTAAATACTCGAAAATGGATAAATTGATAATTGAATAAATTTATGACATTTATTTTTATGGAATACGGGATACGTACTTTAAAATATTTACATACAATTAAGCAAATTTCGGCCGAAAACAATAATGCTCAATCATATTAGTTCAGCTTAGTAAGTGATAGTTACCAATACTAAAATAACTAACAGCATATGTTCTTCACAGATTTTTATGACAGCGATGATTATACCGATAGTTACAGACTTGAATGAATGCAGCCCCTCACCTACGCTGGTTCGCAGGCGTTCTACAGGCTGTATTGTAGCGGGCACACACACCGGGCCATCTCATGATAAGAATGCCGTTATCAAATATTTTCTATATAAGGCTTTTTTTACATATAGAAACATTTTTTTAATTGATACATTGTTTAACAAATCAGTGACTGTCATTTAATTATTTTGTGAAAAAACATCCTAGTCTACTATGTTAAAGAACACGTCATGTTAGCATAACAATTTAATATTATAAAATTACATAGAAATAACTTACTGTGTTTCTAAAGGAACATTACGTGAACATTTCAGTTCCCCATAAACATTCAACAAGGGTTAATAGTTGAAATACACATAAAGTGCTTTATTTTACTTAGAAATACAACTTTTTTTACGTTTATAAAATATAAAAAACTGTAAAATATTAGTTTGTGTTTAATTTTAAATGTGTATTTCTATCGTTAAACTAAGTTCACCTGACTACACGCTAATGTTTTGTAAGGATCTGTCAACCTAAGTTTCATCCGTCCTTCTAAACTTGTTTTCAATCCATATTTACCCAAAAGTGGTCATCTTGATTACTAATGATTAATCATCATCACTCATGATTAATTCTATTATAAATATGAATATATATATCCTCAAAAACACCTCAACTCAAATAAAATTACTAGCAGCAATTAACTCCTATTTTTGGAAACTAAATATTTATGTATTATAAAGTACAATATTGCCCATTAATCCTAATAACTCTAAGGTGGTTGCCGAGATAATAAAACACAACTCTAAAATTTAGGATTAAATAAATGACAAATCATTCAATTTCACGACTGTTACTATTAGAGACATGCTCTTGAAATTAGGTAACTTAACTCTAAACAATACAGAACTGTACCTTAAAACCGAAAAGGTTTGTTTGAATAGTTTTTACATAAATCTTGACATTTATGAAGACAAAAATAGTCCTATCACAACATAATTTCAGCCATAAAAACAATAACTGGCAGGTGCCCATTGAGTTATTATACAGAATATGAGCCTTGTCGATTTTTTTACCGGAATTTTTGATCTTAGTATACGTACATAGCAAAAAAAAAAAAAAAAAAAAAAATATATATATATATATATATATGTTTTTTCCAAGAGAAAAAATTAATAATATATACTGATATAATATTTCACGTTGTGTAACGCTCTATTACCACTAAGAGGGTTTATCCCTAAAAGAATCGTTTTTGCAATGGTAAAAATGATTCTTTTTTTTTTTAAGCACGTTACTATCGGATTATTAAACATGACTCATAGAGAAAGTTTAGTTTTATTTGAAAACTTAACTTTATGCTTCCCTTTTATTATTTTTCCTAAGTGGAAAGCGCAGTCCCACATGTAACAGGTCCACCTAATTGACGATTAAATTAATTAAACTTAATAAAATACAAATTATTTTAATGAGGAAATGGATGTATTAATTAGAACAGAATATTTAAATAAATTCGGAAATTATAACAAATTAATAGCCAACAAGTATAGAGAATTGGTAGGCAGATTTATTCCATGGCAGTCTTCTGAGACACATGAGTAAACAAAATTCCAAACATTGCAGTCGAGACAGATAACAGACCTGTTCAGTTTTGCGTCGGTCTGGGACGAGCCAATTTCAAGGGGAGTCTACATGACAGTTGAGTCCAAGATAAATAAAAGATATTGTTTAGTTGACAAAATGGGCAATAGAGGCAGCACGAATCAGAGCAAGAGCACATGGATGGACCGGAAGTTAGCCCTGAACTTCTACGGAGCCCTAGTTTCTAACGGACAGACAAAAAGCCACCCCAATCCTCGTCCTCGTCCAAGTCTCGTTCACTTCAATTCAGTCTAATGTAGAGTGCACAAGTCACCGCCGGTGGTCGCTTGACCTCAAATCTGAATAATGTAAAAAAATGTTTTTATCGGACGGGTTTTAAATTAATGTTTTAAAGTACCGGTAAACTATCAAAAACCTTATACAATATACAAGTTAGAACCGTCATTATATCGGTTGTGCTAAAGTTACATTATATTCAAATAGGAGAAAGTGAAGACCACGAGGAACACCAAATGAAGAAAAAACTTAAGATAAGTTTTAGTTTGTAAATTGGTTTAATCATGTTTCTATAAATCAGTAAAAAGTAATTAAATTCACTTGTTTGTGCTATTAAAATTCATATATAAATTAAAAAATGTAATAAATTAGCTTTTTCAATCTAGAGTCTTATTTATTGTAATTTACAGCCTCACCGATTTACCCATAAAAAACGACCCTGAGATATCTAAATAATTTTAATTTGAGTAATAATTTACCAAATTAACAAAAACTTACTCTAATGTAACTCATCAAGTAAGAGAGAGGTTACACACAGTAGTAATTCTAATATGCTAATTATAATATTGCTCGTTGAAATAGTTCCTATATATTACCAAAACTCTTGAAATTCGCTAAACCATTTTAACCAGCCTAATGTGTTACGTTGTAATCTATCCCACTTTCTCGATATGCATGTCTTAATTGGATCAAAAAGTATATTTAAAATAATCTAAAAGAAGGCATAGGTAATCATAAGTATCAATGTTTGGTAATCATAGGTATCAATCAATAATACAATGTAAAGCTATAAACATTGTTATATTGTAGGAATATCTGAATATATTTTAGTTCAAATAGGCTTAACAACAGCTTACAAGAGATATTTTTAGGGATCAGGTAACAATAAATCTTTAAAAAGTTTTGAAAAAGTTTGAATCGTTGAAAGAGTTATGGGAAAGCGATAAGGAAGGAATTTGCGGGTGCCAAACGCACATAAATACTGCTACAAATGTGCCAAGATCAAGAAAGAGAGGAGGGGGAGTTTGGACTACTGTGCCTCCACGTGGTGGAAGGTGGTTTGTTTGGTTCCTTATATATTATAATATAGCCCATAAGGTAGGGGCTGAAAGTATTTTTACTTTAAGTAGGGTTTTAATTTTTAAAAAAATATTTTCATTGGCTTTGAGTAATCCTGGTCTAATACCCAAATTATTCACTTTTATTAATTGACTTAATTTAAAATTACTAAACGTTTTTCAATCGGTGTTTTTTCACATTGAAATTGGCTAAAATAATATTTTGGGATCAAAAATTATATTATTGACTATGTTTATTTTTAGACATAAGATGTCACAAAAAAGGTTAGCTTTTTTTAACGGAAAAGCTGGAAAAAGTAAGAAATTGAGGCAAAATGGAAAAATATTGTTCTCCTTACATATTATGGTGATGTGCATACTCTACTTATAAGGAGGTTGGTCATTATTACGAATATGAAAAGGTAATTGCAATTGAACCATTGTTAAGCACGCTAGCGCCGGAAATGTGCCGATCATTGTAAGGTTACGTTCTGTTAGGATAGGCATAGCCTGGGCATTGATTGGTTAAGTTATGTTAGGTTTGGTTAGGTTCTGTTAGGTTTAGTTAGGTTAGGTTAGGATAGGTAAACCATGAACTTTGAAGACTTTTAACCAACTATGATACAAACCAATTAATAATAAGCTTGACTAATCTTAACACAACCAAACCTAACATAATCTAACCAAACCTAACATAACATAACTAAACCTAACATAACATAACCAAACCTAATATAACCTAACCAAACCCAACATAATAACTTAACCAAACTCAACATAACCTAACCAAACCTAACATAACATAACCAAACCTAATATAACCTAACCAAACCCAATATAACATAAACAAACCTAACATAACATAACCAAAACTAATATAACCTAACTATACCCAACATAATTTAACCAAACATCACATAACCTATCAATACTCAACCTAGCCCTATCTTAACAGAACGTAACCTTACTTAAATATGCAAATACCCACCGCTAACGTGTTTAATAATCACTATATTTCGGGTAAAAACATTTTTCCGTTTTTCCTCAACAAAAACCTGTTCTATATAATTACCGAACAGCGTAAAAAGAACTTACTTTAGTACAAAACCATACACGTTTTCTTAGTTAATGTACTATAAATAATGGAACAGCTAAGAGATGTAAAAATATCTGCCTTTGTGAAATGAGATATTAGATAAATATTAAAATAGCTTTAAAAAATGGTGTAGGATGTTCTTTTCTAATGAGCCAGGTCATTTAGTATTCATAAAAGCCTGCGGATCTCTTCGTATATCATTTAAATTTTACTTGCAAATACATTTTGTTCCCTGACTTGTAAATGTATTGTTTGTGGAGAATAATCTCTAGTCATATATTTGTAAAATAACCTTCTGTTTTAGTTGTATACCAGAACATTTACTTAACTATTATGCTTAATGAATGTATTATAAATAAATAATAAATCCGATTATAAAATTAAACATAAAAACGTGTCTTACAGCACAGTTCAGGATTTAATAGAATTTACTAAAAATGTTCTGTCAAACAAGCTTTCTCAATGTTCTTATAAACAGCGTGAAAGTTTTTTAGCGGTTTTGACAGAAAATTAACTTACAATAATCATCTTTAAACTAAACATATTTTTTAAAATCGTGATATTTAGCATCCTCGATATTGGAAATAATTTATTTTGTGACACGGTTTTATTACTTTATATTCAAAATAACATGCTCTAAATCAATTACAATCAATTCGTCAACGATAAAATAGATTCAAAGTAGAGGTTATTTTTCATAAAAATTATACTCTCTAAGTGTAAGTTTGAAACTGGGGTTTTTACTACTATTCCGTCAGTGACCTAAATAAATTGTATGTATAATTAAATGGTTTTCTTTCGTTTTTTCCGAGTTTAATGTCGTTTCCAATAGCTATAATTTTACAAACAAATATACTCTATGTCAACATACAGTTCAGTAGTTTGAAGATTATAGATAAAATAATTTTTAGTTCTCATAGAGATAAGGAATGAGTTTAAAAACTTACAAATAATATTTTTAAACTCATTGTATTCATTTTTAAAGCCACTCTGAGGTTCTTGATATTATAGCTGTCTAAAGGTGGCTTTATCAAAAACTATTTGCGAAAATCACAGCTCAGCACTCAAGTAAGCTAAATTCAATTTAACTGCAGATAATAAGTTGTAATTTGTAAAATATTATTTGTTTAAGTGATACACGTTTGCAGGTTTCAAGTGAGGTATTTAAGACATGATTATTTAAAGAAATATAATGGCAAGTTTGTTGATTACTATTATTTAGATATCCTTTATTATTTTTATAATATTAGAAATTTAGAGGTTCTAAATTGATATATGAGTCAAATGTAATATATATGGTATAATATAAAAAGTTTGTATATTCTTATTATTTCTTCAACAAAAGTAGAAATACTGAACAAAACTTATAATGACAAATATTTTTTAAAATATGCACCAGATTTTTATGTAATCATCTGTATAAGAGGGTCATAAAGTATTATATTTATATAAATCGTATCTTTTTTTATTTTTAGTTTTAGTATTATGTTATGTGGACTATGTTTTATTACATACATTGTATTTTCGTGTAAGTAACATATTTTGAGGTATGATTAGTTTAAGTATTGTTCTACACATGTTTTATGTCCGTCCACCTTTATGACATTTTTGTTTTTTACACGGGTGGATGAGTTTTTAATTTGTGCTATTGGTGTATTTATTCTAAATTTACTTTTACTATAATTTTTACTTAGGATAAGGGTGTATATTTCAGTAATTATGTTAGTATAGTTAATTTTAAATATTCAAATATTGAAAATACTCTATTAATTTTTATACTGGTTGTTTGTTTTGATGATTTTTCAACTCTTTATATAGTTTTGTGTGCTTTCTGTTTATCATTTATTGCATATATACTTATAATCTTACAAGATTAACCAATGCTGTGCCTTGATTTTTCAATTACGGGTATTATATTTTTTAGTAGTATTACATATATCTACAGCTTAATTATTTTTTAAATTTTCATTATTATTATTTATTATAAGCGTCAGCGTGCAGCAGCACCACGGAGAGTGGCATTGTTGACTGTTTTTGTATATAAGTAGACTGACTCGCTTGTTTTATAATTGTAATTAATTTAATGTTCATGCTAATCACACAACTGTGAAAGTGATTAAATTAATTTCCTAGTTTATTTTTGTACCATTGTATCTTTTGGCAATGATGAAAATAAAGATTATTATATTATATTATTATTATTATTATATATGAAGTGTGGAGAGGAGAAATAACATTTATACTGAGAAAAATAATTTTCCGTAAGGAGAGGGAAAGGATGGTTGGTAAGAGTTACATGGCAGACCCCAGCCATAAATACTGACCCTTTGTCCGTTGACAGCCTCTGACTACCTTCATAGGAATAGTATTTTCTTCTTTTACTCTAATAATTTATAAATAAATATATTTACTAATTTTGTATTTACGCTTATTGTTTTTAAGTGTACGTATCTATACCAGGTTTTATGTAAATTAAATAAGTATCATATTAATGTTCTGCTGAATTTATACTAACAAAACGTATAGATAAAATACAGGATATGCAGTTTTATTTACCTGATGAGAGATTGTAGATAAACAGGTATTGTTTAATAGATACTTTTAATGTTTAAAAAGCAGTTATATTTAATTTATTCTATGTGAGTATTTTTTACAATAAACGCATATAATAAGAACACTTTCGTGCAATATAAAAATTTCAGGCATGTCTATTTTATGCGTTGGCTCACATAATATTGGCAAGTGCAAAGATATTTTTTTAGTTTTAAATTGGTATTGTGGAGAAACTCCAAAGCAATATTCAAACAGGAAACCTGCATATATGTTTGGCATATTACATAAATATTGTATTAAACAATGAAGATCACACACTGTATAGTGATCCAATACACATTTAACTTCTATGATATGAAGTACATGGCCCCACTTCATAATCTAAATGTGATTTGACGTGATATGACTTAATTCAACCTTATTTTTTATTACTATATTTATTATACGTGGCCTATATAGCCAATCTCGTAATCTACAAGGTCACATATGGCCCTAATTTAGAAAAGGCACAAATTGATATGAAATCATAGTTGAAGTCTTTTGAAACTGTTTGCACAAGCTGTTTACTTATTTATTTTATTTAGTTTATCCTATAAATGTCAGGTTTCAAAGTGTTTTTTTATAATATGGAATAAAAGAAGTATAATCAAGTTGGAATATAGTAGAATACAACAATTATTTCTCCACACTCCACAGTTGTATGTAATGTTTATAGTAAAATATTTCACTAAGACATTAAAGAAAACGTAACAAAAATTATAAATATGACTTAACTTAAGTATGTTGCAAAAATTCAACAACAACAATTATGAATAATTTTTCGCTGAAATTAAGAAAACAACGAAGGGACAGAATATGGGTATAATCCTGCCACTAGCTAAACATATTTTAAAAATTATTTATAGTCATATATGAGGCACATACTAAAGGATTTGTTCAGTTCTTACTTTTTGCAGTATTAGAACCCAAACAGCTATAGTTAAAAGTTTAATTTGTTATGCCTAAAAGTGTTTTATATATCTTATATAAATAAATAAAACTTTATCCTATATTAGATTATATTAAGACGTTAGTTGTATGGTTGTTTCTTGTATGTACACTCATCACACGATTATAGAAAAGTTATTTCCTTATGAACATTTTTCAATAAAACAATATGTTTTAATTTTATTTAGTTGTAATGGATATGTTCCCAAAAATATGACTTGAGAGTAGTGATATATAAGATTATTTTAGTCTCCCTCTCCCTCCCTCCCTCCCCCCCCCCCCTCTCTCTCTCTCTCTCTCTCTCTCTCTCTCTCTCTCTCTCTCTTTCTCTCAAATTTTAACAAATTGTAAAATATGGGAGTTATATAATAACGTTAAGATTATATTAGGAAGATAATTAAAAAGCTTTCAGTTACTATTATGTCCTCACTTAATCCGAGTAAGTATTCAAACTTTGCCTGCATATCACTTTTAATTTGATACGAAACAAGTTAAACTAACTTAAAAGAAGATGTGCTTATTAAAAGTTTTATTTAATGTATGATTAGACTCAAATATAACCCTTACGCATAAAATGTATAAACACAAAATGATATTTTATTTGTACGCTCAGAACCTTATGTTTGCATATAATGTATAAATTTATCAGATGACTTTAATGATTTTAATAATATTATCTATTCAATAACAAAACTGCAGTTTAAGTCACGTGTATGATTATAGGTTTTAACTTGCGTTTTATTTAATTATACGCCAAGTTATATTATCATTATAAATTTAAAATTTTCACCAAACAATTTGTATGAATACTAACAATGATTATTGCCTAAAGACATGTTTAGATTCAGTTACATAAGGGTAATTCTGTAATGATGTGTAACTGTCATCAGAAATAATAGTTGAACCCATACAATCAAGCTACTCTTAACGCTTCCCACTTCCCACGCTATCAGTTGTCTCCATTACAGCCCGGGCTCAGCGCACTTCACCAAGGGTCCTCCAGTTGCCTCTCGCCAACGTAAACAACAGTTGGAAAACACCCTTTAGGACTTTAGGCAGGAATATTAAAGTGGGAGCTAATGGCTCTAATGGTGTCTCTATAACAATACAACACAGGCCTGCCAACGGTTTTCAGTCTGAAATATTTATACAGTATCAGTTGGACCTGTACAAAAAAAAAAAAAAAAAAAAAAACTGTTTAAAATGTGACTTTTCTATTCGAGTAACAAAAAGTGCGTAATACATAATAGAGAGGATATTGTCACAATAGTCACCTAATTGGTTATACTTCGTGACTTGCCAAACTATTCGTAAATTAAATGAAATAAGATTTAGTACCAATCATTTTGCTAAGTAAACATCGGTTAAGTGGACATAATTATAATTTACTAATATTATGTAATACTAAAAATCAATACGTTACGACAATTCATCATTTATATGGTTCTAGCTATGTCCATTCTCACTAAAGTTAGTAAATGTTTAATACTAATATTATATAACAATTTAATCTATTTCTGTTACTATTACTTATTTAGATTTCGTACTAAAAGTTCGGTACAAGTACATTCGGTAAAAAATTACGATTTTCAACTGAAACTTTTAAGAAGACTGTACTTTTAAAGAATTTCGAAAAAAAGAATCAAATATCATAGAATGCCAGGTTCACAAATAAAAACAGAGACCAGAGTGTTTTGTAGTCTCTCTGGTCTGAGGAAGGTAAACGTAGTTGACCGAAACTGATCACTATAATATTTGTACATTATGTAATTATACATACGTGTATGACCTTCACTAATATTGTGTTTTTATTAGAAAAGAAATGCTGATTAAGAAACATCAAAAATATTAGTGTCTATTACAAAGAAACATATAGACAATTTCAATTACGTAGTGTACCTTATTTGTTCCTGTTTTTTCATAACATGTCAGTTTATTAATTTCAATAATTTTATCAACGTATATTATTGTTTTATTTTATTTTTAACATAAAACTTTCTATTACTTCTCTACTACAAACTATAGATGTATTTACTTTAACAGTTCATATTTTTGCGGCAACATGTTTGTGTATACACAAGTCAAGTTACATAAGGATGTATACTGTAAACCGAAGTCATGTATTATACATGTGTTGTCTTTTGATGTCTAATTTTCGGCATGATGTTCTTATAAATAAGACCTTTAAAATGGTATGCAAATTAAACTTTTTACATTTTTACTTTTGCTTACATTTTAGATGTTCTACGGTTCCCTTCAGGAGGTAATGGGTCATTTATCATGAGTTAAAATAGGTTTTTATGTCCATTAACTTGATACCAATTTTTTAGACTCTATCTCAAACATTAGCAAAAATATTAAGCTGGCCCAGAAGTTTTTGGACACCCTGTGTATGTGCTTTTCAGTGCGTTGTATACTACATATACTAAGGGAAACCACCCCAACAATATTAATTTTCTATGGGGTAGTTAAAGATGTAATTGTCGGATTATTAAAAAAGTTCTTTGAGAAAGTTTAGTTTGATTAAAGAAAATAATCACGCAATTTTCTTTTTTTTCTTTTGAGAGGGGAAAGCATAGTTCCCTAAAAATGTGGTAATTCTACTTGGATTCATCAAAATATTTTTTAGACATTATCAAACTGCTTCAAATAATCATGAATTATTAATCACTATTACAATGTCCAAACTATAACATTTGTTATTTTGGGTAGCTTTATTTAAATATGTTAAAGGTAAAATAGGCTTGATAACTAATTCCTGTCAAGAGATTTTTTCTCAGAGGAACAGGTAACAATAAATACTAAAAAGTTTTGAAAGGCTTGGAAACGTTGAACGAGTTATGTGAAAGCGATAAGGAAGGGATTTGCGGGTGCCAAAAGCACATAAATACTACAAATGTGCCAAGATCAAGTAAGAAGGGAGAGGGAGTAGGTTTGGACTTCTGTGCCTCCACGTGGTGGAAGGTGGTTCATTTGGTTCCTTATAAATTATAATGTAGCCCATAAGGTTAGGATAGCATTTTTGCTTAAAGTAGGCTCTTATGCTCTATAGAAAATTACTTTTTTACTTTGAACGATCCTTTCTAATTATTCTAATACTTTAATTATTTACCTAGCTTATAAATAATCACTACGATATTTGTCACATTTAACTTGGCCAACATAATTATTTGTGATAAAAAAATCAAATTCGACTATGTTTATTTTTATATATAGGGTGTAAAAAAATTCAGGAACGACCTATGTAACTCAATAAACGTGAAAAATATCGTAAATAATTTGTAAGTGTAGTCTACGTATATCCATACTCCTCTACATTGTTTTTCATATTTCAAAACTTTTTTATTTCATACGTTTTAAATATATTTTCACGTAACAGATGAATCATAAGTAGTTGAATATCTAAAATTTCAAAATATATTAGTTTTGTAATTTGTTAAATTTCAAGTTCATTGATGACCAATTTTTGTCGTGTTTATTAATTAATAATTTACAGCATATTGTTTTATATCTAGAATATCTGATATTGTGTAATGACTGTTTAAAGTTTAAATTTTAAAACCTTTTTAACTTATGGGGTTAAAATGATTTTTAAATATATCTTCAAAATGAAGTTCCCAAGAAAAGTACTGTAATATATATATATATATATATATATATATATATATATATATATATATATATATATATATATATATATATATGTATAAAAATATGTTTCACATATAATTGTAACCCTAGTAATTGTAAAGAAAATATTACAGTTTTTCTCTCAATTAGTCTTGAGCTAGAGAGACAAATATAAACTGCTTGTATGGATATTTTTTTCGCAAATAATAAATATATTTGAAAAAAGAAATCATAAGGCGAATCACAATAATTTCTAGTTACTTCATTACAGGCTTAATTATATAAAATTAGTTTCATAGTTTATATAATTGATTAAGGTCCCATTTACTTAAAATCAGGGAATCTAGGGAAAGGGGCAAGTGTATGTTAGTTTTTCATAATTAGATTTATGAATACTATAACTTTCTTAGAAAGTAGGGCTTTTGAAGAACCCTTCGATTATATTCAATTAAATAATGTATATTAATATATTACGGATATCGTTTGTTAAACATATTTAAACTTTTTATATAAATTATTAAAACACTGTTATTGGAGTTTCGTAATTTTATAATTTAGTACAGAATACAGAAAGAAGATAAATAAACTTAATTTAAAATGTGAGATACATTTTGCTGTTTTATAATATGATTAAAATGTATTGTTGAATAATTAAGTTTAATAACAAAATAATATCTTGATTGCACTGTCCATTTCTTGATTACGACAATAATGGATTTTCTTACTAAAAATATCAAACTTATTAAACACAGGAATATTTGGTACGGTAAAGTTAAAGTACGGTGGGAGGAATTAATACTGTTGTCTTCCTGAGGAATGTGGTGGGTCAGGTGAGAAATGAAGGAGTATTCCTTGTGGATTTACAGGATATGTGGACCAGAAATTTATAATCAGACATTTCTTTCAACTCTCTAACACTTCTCGTTGATATTCAAGCAAACATTTTTGAAAGTAGTACTCTTATTAAATATATGAAGAAAAAGTAAGTTGACTGGAAAACTTACTGTACGTTCCTGGTCCGGATAGTGGGTGGGCCATCTGAGTTTAAATGTAAGTGGGATCAGTTTGAGTCACAGTGTTGACGCATGTTTGTTTTTTTTTTTTTTGCACGGTAACTTGTATCTAATAGAAAAATAAAAATATTATAGACTTAAACTATACGAATTCGAACACACTATAGCTTTTGAAATTTATAGAGGTATTTTTTTATGTGAATTATATGAAAAAGGTCCAGTTTTCAAAGTCGTTACAATAAAAAAAGAGTAGCACTATCTTAAGATGTTAGCTTACCTCATCAAATAAGATAATGATGATAAATGAGAACTGTGAATTTGGAACAATCCGATCATAGACAAATAATAAAGTAACACATTTTTTTATATAACATTTTCCTAAAAGGATGGTTTGTGTACAGTTTTGGCTTTGCTAAGGCAAACATGCAAAAAAACCTTTACATTTACTAGAGAATAGGTGGAGAGCAAAACCTTACTTCAAATTAAGTTGCCCCCTCTTTAAGTCTAAAGTTATTTTCTCTATTTAGTTTTTTAACTTTGTTATTTTCCTAAGAACAGATAAAATTACTGTGCCAATACTAATACATGCTGTATTAATTTAGAAAAACGTTCATTATTGCGAAAAAACATACCATTGCTATATGTTGATATCTTTCAACATTTTTCAATTCCCGATGCTATTTCATTTATGTGTTTACAGTAAATAAATAAATTAATAATATAGTTCTACGCAATATTATTCTATTATACGCAATGTATTAATCTATATTTAAAATAAAAAATTTGTATTTCTTATTTTAAATCGCTGAAAATTAGTATAAATAATAAAAAATTATAAAAATATGTCTATGGACTAGGAAAGTATGATATTTGTTATGTGAGTTCAGTGAATTATTCATAAAGTTATGTAGAGTTAAGTTATAAAATGGTTTAAGTAGAAATTCATTTTTGTGATGGTATAACGTTTTAAATAGTTTTGTTTTACAGAAAATGACCTTTTTCACTCAAATAATTTTATAGAGAAAGATTTGTTCGGAATCAGTCAGTTGAAAACAAATAATGATCTCTGTGTCAAAGGCTGTCGTTCTCTTCTTTGAAGGATGTTTTGCTTTTGGGTTTGTTATTTATCTCTGCACCATGCTGTTTTTGTCTACATTCAATTGACTTGTACTAAAACCTGAGTTACTCCAGAGTCAAACTGGCAAGACCGTGCTGCAGAGAAACAGAAAGATACTTACAACCTCATTTTTATGCTGAATTGGTTCAAGTTTTTTTTCAATTAGAATATTTGAGTTATCTGCTTTTTCAAATCTTTAGATTTAAAATTTCACATGGGTAATGAAGGAAGCCTTTTTCATAAACCTATTGTCTTATGTGTAATATATGGTATGTGGAATACACAATATTCGGCTACACATATGTAGATAGAGAAACAAATTGTTCACACTACAATATTCACACTAACTTCGCCTTTTTGATGAAAAATGTTGTTTTTTAAGTAATTCTTTTCTTTCATTTAATTATTTTGTGAATCTCTCCGGTCAGAGATAGGTAAACCTGATTTGCCGAAATCAATCACTGAAGTATTTGTACATTTTGTGCTTTTATTTAAATATATTTGTGAATTTTGTACTTTTACTGCAGTATATTATTTAGTTTTGTACTTATAATGTAGTATATTTGTGCATTTTGAGTAAATTTATTTGTGGTGTGTGACGTCTTATAATGTAGAAAGTTTTAATATGATATAGTAATAATGGCAGTCATAGATAAGGATATATCATAACTAATTAAAATATAAATATACATGGATGTACAACAATGTTTTGCATAATTGATCAATAATGTCTGAAATAACCTCTAAATATATATATATTTTTTAAAGTTGTTATTATTTTTAGATCTTCCTTGTTTTAAGTTTTTCTGACGCTCCAGCACACTGACAGGGATTGCATTTTCCAAGTGTGCTTGTATTATTTCCATAGCAACTCTCATGTTGGAGTGCACTACATAAACTTCTTAATTTAACTATTTAAACAATTATTATTTAGCATTGTATATATACCGCATTGTTTAATACATCATTTATTATTTAAGAGTAGTTTTTTATTGTTATATAGTACTTATTTTGTTTGTTTAATGATATTAAATGCTTGGTTTTTGTTATATTATTGACTGAGAGAAACTTGTATTGTATTGCTTTGGAAATAAATACTTTTTAATTTCATTTCATATAAATTTTAGTAAGATATATAATTACATAAAAGTTATGCAATAATTTATATTATAAGATGGAATTTAAACAAATCAACCAATTATAGGCCAGATGTATTTTAACTGATTTTATTTAGTATTTTTATTTTAAAATCATAAGACAACCAGTTTTCAATATTTTTTCAATCCAAAATGTGTTATTCAGTATTACCATAAATGTATGTATCGTTTCCTACGCGATTACAATAACTTTATACTCAGTTTAAGAGAAAAGTAAGAAAAACATTCCAAACAAATTATTCTCTATATCACAACCTAAGCACCAATTTGAAATGCTGCTTATAATTTTGACTCAGTACAATGAGAGCATGTTATTTTCCCACATCGTGCTCTGCCTTTGAAGGGGGAGGGGTGGGGCAGAACGGAGCAACCTCACGTTCACAATTCACAAGCCTTCACTGCCAGGGCACTAAATTAGGATCTCTTATGGAGGATGGTTGTGAGTGTATTTGAAGTTTGATCCAATTATATTTTACAAAAATACGAGTATACGTTTTCCTTGAATTTCGAGCATAGACTATGTATGTTGGTTTGTTCAATTGCAGATTTATCCATTTTCTACAAAATGTTCTTAAAGTTATTCTTCTTGTAATAAACCAAACTACTCAAACAGTTTCTTCCAAGACATTATATCAAATATTTCCATAGAACATTTCTCATCATATTAGATAGTAATAGTAATATTACAAAACATATGATAATGTGAAGCTGGTACATAATTATAGTAAATGAGAAGCACGACGATAATATTACATATAAGAAAGTACGTTTTAGTTAACTAAAAATCGGAAATTCCATAATTAAATAAAACAGATCAATAAAACAATTGAAAAATTGTGTAAAAAACAAGTTAATAACATCTGACAACGTATAAAGACGGTAATATATACATAATCAATAATAATACATCACATAGAATCGATAACAATTAAAAAATTAAGTATCTAAACACTTAAATTACAAATAAATAAAAATGATGTAACATTTAAAAGATAAAAGTAACAGTTTCAAAGGCAGGAAACTATGCAATCTTTTAATGACAATAATATTTGTTAATCTCATAATACCACGACTTCCATGACTAGCCACTAGCCACCCCTCAGGATCAGTTATTTCAGACATAATTTGGTACTAATATTGATTATGATTCGTAACTGATACATAATTTGATAAATATACATCTCCAAGTGCTGATTAATGACCAACAAATTCCACTTAGATTAGCCCTTTGTTCAATGAACTCAACTCTAAATATTCCGTGTTCAATGAACTCAACCCAAACCAGCCTTTGTTCAATTAACTCAAACCAAACCAGCCCTTGTTCAATGAACTCAGCCCAAAACAGCCCTTGTTCAATGAACTCAACTCAAACCAGCCCTTGTTCAATGAACTCAACCAAAACCAGTTCGTGTTCAATGAACTCAGCTCAAACCACCATTTAGTGTTCAATGAACTCAACCCAGACCAGCCCTTGTTCAATGAACTCAACCCAAACCAGTCCGTATTCATTGAACTCAACCCAAACCAGTCCGTGTTCAATGAACTCAACCCAAACCAGTCCGTGTTCAATGGACTCAACCAAATCCAGTTCGTGTTCAATGAACTCAGCTCAAACCATTTAGTGTTCAATGAACTCAACCCAGATCAGCCCTTGTTCAATGAACTCAACCCAAACCAGTCCATGTTCAATGAACTCTACTCTAACCAGTTCGTGTTCAATTAACTTAACCCTAACCAGCCCTTGTTTAATGAACTTAACTGAAATCATCCCCTTTTCAATTAACTCCACTAAATCCCCCATTATCCATTAAATCCACCCAAACAATTCTAAGATGCTTATTTTCCATTAAAGCTCTGCTACAAAACCAGCCGATATTATACTTTTCCAATAAAAATAAATGTATTTTATTACAAAATCTTATGCTTCTACAGAAATTGAACAAAAATAACAAATATCAGTTGTGGTGTAAACATAGTTTGTAGTCTTATATATATTTTCACAAGTATATAAATTGTATTATATTTTCATATGTTTACGTTTTAAACTCTAATTAAACATAGCCAGATTTTATTTGTCAAATAAGTATATATTGGTTAATATTGAATGAAGAAAGAGCCATTTAGTTGTATTGAAAGTATAAAAAATTACGCATTTACTGTGTAAACTGCATCAATTAATAGTAAAAGAATTACTCAATAGTTAATTATTTTATCCGATGTTAAATAAAGAAGAGGAAAAGAGCTATTTCCCAAAAATAATCTTGGTGGATAAATAAAAGAGCTTAAGAGGAGGTAAGAGTACATGACAGCCACTGACTATAAATACAGCCCTTTTTACCACTGAAGGGTGCTGACTAGGTGTTCTCTAAGGGTTTAGTGTTATCTCTCGTGAAATCGTTATTTTCGTTTAATATAATCCGACTTCCATACTCTTTCTACATTAACTGTAACGCATAAATATATAAGTAGTATATTCTTTTGTAATAATCAGCATGACAAATTTTTATAATAAATTTCTTCAAACAGTTCTACAGATAATCGACAGTAAAATCTTATTTAATCTAGTAACTTTTTAAAATATAGGCCAAGCTATATTTTATTTAAGAATATTGTAAATGAAATGCATTGGTATAACAAATAAATTTTAGCTAATTATTATTCGCCCGATAATTATAGCATTATTTATATATAAAACAGAATTCACTATTACGTTTTATATTTACTGTCTTACTTGGGTATTTAAGCAAAAACGTAGGCTAACTTAGTACCGCTAAAAATAAATTAAGATTGGATATTTTTCTTTTCAAGTAAAGTTTTCAAAACTAAAATTTTCAATTAGTCTTTTTTTTTGAGAATATAACAGGATTTTAAACTGCCCTATAAATCTTAAATGGTTGGAAAATATATATTTTACAAACAATAATTTACTTTGGTATGATGTACACGAATATGTTAATCAAATTAGTTAACAATGCATTAATCATTATCAAACAATATTTGCCTACCGAGCCATAGTATTAGTATACAAATAACTGTATCGATGAATCAGATACACTACTAGTGATTACTCTTTAATTTACTATGATTTATACTATTAATTTTATCCTTTTTGTTTATAATTATTAGTAGAGAGTTGAATTTTATTTTAGGAAACATATGAATTTACGGAAGTTCACTTAGCTGCGGTCTTGTTCGGATTGGGATAAGTGAAGGCCCTCCCTAGATAATTACGGTGGTTACATTTCGGTGACATTAGGTCGAACTCGGCACATTAGTAGGGTTGATAACAATGTGCCCGGAAGTCTGTATTTCCCCTGCTCTGCTTACTTCCGGCACTCTAAATGGTGGGGACGTGATTTGTGGAAAGCTGTGAAAAACGAAAACCCCACTTTAGCCGACAAAGATCTTGGTGTAATGCAAACAGTTTTCATATTTGAATGCACTATAAAGGACAGACATATTTAACGAAATATATTGTTCTTGTTTAATTGTGTTAATAAGTCTAACGTACAATAAAAGTAAGAACTATATATAATACATCACGTTACGTATGATCAGTAATTCTGAACAAACTTTCTTATATTTTATCTTCAGCTTTCGAATTAAGACAATATGCTGTCAGAACTTCTTTGCAGTAGTATGGTTGGTTAAGATAAAACATAAATATAAAACTTACAAAAATCAAGATAAACTTTTCTGTTGCTATCTAGTCCGTACTTTATTTTCAAGTTAAATATAATTTTTTAAAGATTATGTTCTACTGTATGTAAAATTACTATTTACAAGGATACAAAACTAAACAATTTAATAAGGTAAAAACAACTAAAAAATCCCTCTTTTGAATGAAATAAACTTATATATAAACAGTTTCTAATATTTGATTATTAGGATTGGATTTTTCATAATGTTTCTAGATGTAATGTTTGCTAATGTATGTGCATTTAAATTATGGTGAAAAATAGTTTCATTTTCAAGAAAATATCAGTTTTACAAAACAAGGCAATGAATAATAAAAGATGAGGAGAGTGAAGGTGGGGTGTAATGAATATTTGCAGCCAGGGGTGGTTATAAAACAGTTAATTATAATACATTATCCTTGAAAACATCCTGTGGCTACGTACAGTCTGACCTTAATGTAATTTTTCAACGAGGAAGCTCGTGTTGATAATTTTTAAACATAAGCAAAATTAAAAACGCATTAAATGGAAACTGTTCATTTTTTGTAGTACCTTCTTGGAAAGGTTCATACAAAATTAAATATTGTGTACAATAAATTTATAAAATAACAATGCACTGCTAGTATACCAGAACTAAATACATTTTTCAGGGATAAGTAGAGAAAATATCAGAGCCTAGATAAAATAAATTATTGGCCCTATAAAAGAGCTATTAAAGATAAAACTCAACAATAACCTGCATTGTCTCTATTATGTGTCCATCAGAGTTAATGGGAATACAAAACCGGTCGTATAACATCAGTGTTTACCTCAAATATTCAGTCATTTTGGGTTTTATCATTGTGGGATCTAAGTATGGCATTGTAGTGGTTTTTTAGTCCACTTTTGTATATATGGAGATGTATGTTTGGGTCCCTTCAGATCTTGATGTACGTTTGAGTCCCTGATGGATCCTTCATCAAATATAGACGTATGTTTGGGTCCCGGAGGGAGCCTTCAATTAATCTAGTCGTATATTTGGGTCCTTAGGGAACCCTTCATCAAATCTAGATGTATGTGTTGGTCCCTGAGGTACCCTCAATCAAATATGTATATCTAGGTGATCCCTGAGGTGCTCCATTATATCTAGATATATTTTTGAGTCCCCAAGGAACTCTCCATTAAATCTAGAACTATTTCTGTTCTTGAGGGACCCTCCATTAAATCTATATGTATGTTTGGGTCCCTGAGGGGCCCTCCTTTATATCTAGATTTATTTGGGTCCCTGAGACCCTCTATCAAATCTTGATGAATGTTTGAGTCCCTGATGGACCCTTCAGAGTCCCTGATGGAACCTTCATTAAATCTAGATGTATGTTTGGGTCCCTGGGGGGCTCTCCATCAAATCTAGATGTATGTTTGATGAGCAACTGTATGAATCCATTTGTGTGGGTTAGGGTAATTATATTCATCTTGGAAAGATAAAATGATATGTTGTGTTGTACCTCGCGCCTGACTGACGCAGGCAGTTCAGTTTTGACTAAAATTTCTGCAAAACCGGGATAAGTGAAGAAGTGTATGTATTTCTTTTCGTTTGAAGTATTCTTCTTAAAATAAGTGAGTGCAACAAGGCTGGGCTAGATATTTTCATATAGATTGTTATTGTATAGTTAGGATTGATAATAATGTACAATATAAGCGTTTATCGTAATATCTTAAAAGATAAATTGTAAACAAAAGAATTTCTTTTTTAAGGCATTTCACTTTAAAATAAAAAAGTGACCTATCCTTTAATAAAAATAGGAACTCAGAAAAATTGCTTTAGATACCTGTTTTTAAAACGTTGAACAATGTTCTTCGAAGAACTCCTGACTATACTTAAATTAAATCAGTGATGCAATTTAAATGTGGATTTAGAAAAACAATCTAGAGTAAAAATATCCAATTATTAATATGATTGAAGTTGGTCAAAATGTTGGTGGTCCATTTACACATTCTTGTACATATACAGTTTTTGTGAAGCAATCGAACGCAAACCAACAAATATAATCGAACATTTACGAAATTTACTCGTAGCAGATAAAAACGCTATCTTCAAGAACGACATTTTAAAGCCTTGTTCAATTAATTCTATGTAAACACTAGTGTTGAGTGGCTTTTGGAATTGTGTATTTAAAGTGAACAATATTAAATGCGTAAACATAAATTAACTTTACGAGCCCACCATCAAAGTAAAATTTTATTCTAATTGAACAAAATAATACTGTAGATAAATTTATTGTTTATTAAATATATACACTCAAATAAAAAATACGTAGGAGGCATCTCATATACAAATTGACGGTTGTAGTTTAAAGATAATTAATTTGTGAAAAAACGAGAAAGATTATGAAGTGACTTTTAAAGTACACTTCTTGAGAACTCATTAAGTCAGTTATTTCATTATTTAACGAGTGTATAAGAGAGTTCTTTTATCAAATAAACCTTTTTATTGCAATTAAAAAGTACTTGCAGAGGCTTAAAGTGATCTTTCAAGTACTTTGAAAATACCAGTTATGAGGCCACTTGTTTGAAACACTTTATAAATAAAGACACAGACAGTACAAGTTGTTGGTAATATACCGTTAACACAACCAATAAACGTGTATCAGAGTTAAATATAATTTGAAAAGTTACCTCCACGTAAAATAAATGTCCATTTATAATTTTTCTATAGTGTTACAATATTTCTTTGTAGTGATTTTTCTATATAAATTTCAAATGAAAAGTGCTATTGATTGTAAATTTCTTGGCCTTACTTCTCGTAAGGGTACTTATCTATTGAACATAATTTGAAAAAAGTATTAGAAATGAATCTACGTACGTACTTGCACAGTGTTAATGTTCCACCAGCCCATCTAATATTTAAGTTTAAAAAGTAAAAGCAACTAAAATTTTATTATAGGTCCATACATTTCAAATCCAAAACAAATATTTACTAATGCAGATAATTAGAGTCTCAGTTCCATCTCTATTTATATATTTATTTATTCTTAAGATGCCAATCATCAAGGTATTTGTCAATATGGATTTCAAATGAGTATGATGAGTGAGAGACATGTGGAAATGTAGGCTTTGTTACTAAATAAGACCGACTATTCCTTAGAAATAATTGTCATTTATTGATAGCCCAATGACAAATGAACAGCCGGTGGTTATTAGCTGATCCCTTCAACATTCGTTATGATTCTGATGCTTATCGAATTGAGAACATTTTGTTTATGAAGCTGTGATTTAATAAACTAAGCATTGGACCAATAATGTTTAAACTTCAATGTCAACATGAGTCATTTTTTATGTTAGATACCATCAAAGATCTCCCTTAAGCTTAAAGACTGGATAATTATGTCGATTCCGTCATAGAACGCCTTTGAGGTGATATACCTTTGTGGTATTAACCGCACGTCTGACAGCCCTAAGGGCTCGTTTGTAGTGAATGCTCTGATGTGATCTCAGTAATCAACTTCACGACTCACAAAGATGAATACCATTTGTCACGCTTTAACGGTCATGCCTGAAAACCAAATCCAAACCGATTTTTATTTGGGTAGACTTTAAGAAAAACGCGTTTTCTAGGTCACTGAACTACCTTCGTCATTGTTCTGTTTATAATAACATATTTTATTTTATTTCCTGTATTGAACTTGTAATAATTATAGAATCTTTTCCGTTAGTTCACTAGCACTACTTTTTTATTCCCGTTAATTGACTACCGCTTCATAAGTACTGTATTCTTTTGGTCTATAAACTGTTCCCCATTCATTTTTACTTCCACTGTGATATTCCTTATCCACCAGGCATCCGATAACGCTGGCCTTATCTTATCACTTTCCAAGAACTTATACACGGAGAGCGCATTCTGCAGTAAGCCAATCATTGGATTTACCAGTTGGTGATCAACTTTAGTAGCCGCCTAACCTAACATTACTAAAGGATACTTGACGAAAATTTTTTTTGTTCTATTTAATACCATATAGATAGTTTTTAACTTTTAATGCCTAAAGTACTTTTGAATTTGTGAAACTATCACAATATTTGCCATGCACAATCAATAAGTATCAGTATATTAAGGCATTTTAAAAAGGTTTTGCTTGTAGCAGCAGGTTTGGGACATCGTTTGGCTCTTAAACAATGCCACAACATAATAAATGTAACACAAAGGGGTTGTTGGGACAGGCTGAAGTGGTGTGAGGTGACTGATTATCACGATCGCAAAGGTCTTTACGTGAAACTGGAAGGTCATTTATCATCTAGATGAAGACTTCAGACTCCCCCATTACATGACTGGAGGCAATTCTCGTGTCTTGTGGCAGTCTTAAGGGGAGCGTTCTTTGTCTCAATATTTGTAATGGTATGATTAGATAGTGCGTATTTTATGATTACAGTATGAAGTAATAAATGAAAATGGACTTATGAAATTAAATTTGTTTGTAGTTTAATAATATATACTCGTACTTGCAGTTAATATGTTCTACTTGATGTGTTTCTGAATGGCTTTACATTTTGATTCCACAAAACAATCATTGATAGGACCAGTGCTAATTTATAGGAACTTTATTATTTATTTAAAAATTTGAAATAAAATAATTATTTATGTCATTTAACTTATTTAAAGATACTGATTAAAAACATTTCCAAAATAAATTGAATTTCTTATTTTAAATATTTGATACTTTTTAAATATATTTATGTAAGCATTTATAAACAAATAGGCCTACATTAGAGTTCAATATTGTTTTATTTTTATTTAGTAAGCAGTTAAAACCCAATGCTGTGATATCCTGTTATAAGGGCTGGAGCGTATTATCTTATATCAAGCAATATAAATTATAACCCATATAACTTTCCTTGTTAATTTTGTACCTCACAACATAATGTAAAACGATTCATTCCATGCAAAATTAGTTCTAGTTAAACGTCATAAACAACAGTTCATAAAAAGCAAGGTTGTGTAGGAGTTTGATAAATAAAACCTAACTGACATCAAGTTCCATTATGTTTTAGGATAGTCCATATTTATTAGGACTATGAATATAAAAAAAAAATTCAATTGAGTCAAAGTGAAACGTTATTTAATGTTTTATCGTTGGCTCCTAAATGTCAAATGTTCTACTGCCAGTGATCAACTGAAAAATAACTAAAACAATGTACAGTTTACGGTGTTATCCGTAGCTTGTGAACTATCCCAGCCTATCTACTAGAAAACAAAACAAAACCAACACAAACAGTGATTCTCTTACCTGTAATTAGTGACACTCCATGATTCCGGCCAAGTATTAATTCTGTATTTAAAGTAGTTAACGTTCTGCAAAAAGACAGAATTTCTTGTTGGAGAAATCCCTCGGATATCAAAGGTACGCTGTAAAACAAAAATAAATGCATATAATTTCAAGATAGTTAAGTAGAATTGAATGACCAAACGATATATTTTAAATCAAATGGTGGATACGTTTCGGATTAAAAATACTCTAAATGGTGAATAATAATTAGGAAATTAACTATGAAATATAAAGAAAGAGTGCTTATTTTTATAAGATTAACCACTAAAAGACTCTTTCACTACACTACTATGAGTTCAGCCGTTTTCGTTATGTGTTTACAACCTGCGAAACATCATATTTTCAACAGCTGTCTATTGTTTACTACCGAAAGTAACATTGTTTACAACCGAAAATTTTCCACAGTCAACAACACCTGTTTTTATTCCGTAGTGTAGTGAAAAGTATCGTTCAAATTCGAGTGAAAGTGTTTTGTATGTTCTCGACCATTTGAAGTGCTCGACAAGTCTCGCACTTCAAACATATGGTCTCGAACATGCAAAATCCCACTTTCCACTCTTGTTATGAAATATACTATTTACACGCACCGTTACGAGTAATCGAAAAAAGGAAGTATTTTTAAGATCGTAAATGAAAGTCTGACTTGCAGTTTGGAGAAATCTAAAGTGACTGAATTAATTATATTAAGTACGATGAAAAATATTGTAAAAGATAAATATAATATTGGTAAAGGATATCTTGTCTATTCATAAGCCAATACTTGACGAAAAGAAATGATCCTCTAAAATTATCACTAAATAAAAACACAGCCAAATGTTCTTGAACTAAGTAACTAAATACATAAAAATATACCAACAGTTTATGAAGAAAAAAAGAAATGGATTTGGTTAATTTCTTTTCCATTTGATACCAATTTTAAACAACCCTTTGCAGACTAGACAACGCTGTCTGATTGAATAGGTATACACTAATTTGAATACAGTATGTATTGAATACTGGATAAGGATTGTGATTAATTGTTTCATATATGCCTTATTACGTTGTTAATGTGTAGATGTTTTATAAATGGACAAATACAGATTGTGAATAACTGTACAACTGGAATAAATAAAAACCAAATTTAAATCTATATCATATGTCTTAGTATTTTAGTTTTACTTTTTTCAGGTAAGTAGTATTTTTAATACGTAACCATTCAGAATAAGAGAAATACCTGTGATTGTTGAAAATATCGTAAAGTTGAGATGGATTTGATATTTGTAAATTATATCTAACTACGTTATTAATTTTCAAAAATTGCCAATAAATAAAATATTATGGCCTTACACCAGCAGAGGCATTCATAAATTAAATTTGTTTTGCCTGATGATGACAGCATTGCTAGTGAAAGGCCTTGCAAAAAGGTTTAATTTATCGGTACCTTTTGAAAATGAATAACTTATTGTAGAATATATGGAAAAGTTTCATATTGAAATATTCAACATAACGTTCTGTTTTTGTAATAATTTATACTAAACTGTAAATGCACTTCATCTTGTACAAATATGCTTTAGTTGATGAAGTGATAAATTTAATGAAATTCAACAATTAAAATTCAAAGTAGGTTAGTCAAGTTTTATGTTGCTCAAAACTTCTTTGAAACAATAAAACTTCTCCACTTGTAAACGTTGCAAATGACAAATATGGTTTAGCATATATGTAAGTCTGTGGTCATAATATTAAGTAAGACTTAAATAAAAAATCATAAATGGATATAAAAATACAAACATGCGTAGTTAAAATAAATTATTTAAAAAATGCAATTTACACTTATATGTAGATTTACATATAAGTGTAAGTTATATACTTTAGAATATATTGGAAAAATGTCATATTATCATACTTTTATCTATATATACTCGTATTTTGTTGTATAGCGTATTAATTATGTATTGATCTCATTATTTACAATAATATTTTCATTATATAAGCTTTACGTACGGAATAAGGGAATAAATAATTCTAAATCAAGAATATTCAATTCGTAAATGATTTTGGAGTCAGAATCAGGATGAGATGTATAGCGTATACATGAAAAAAAATGTCACTATTTTAATCTAGGTACATTTAAAAATAGAATTTCTTATATTTACAACAAATATTTGTATTCAATATTTAGATACAATATTACTAGTATCTAAATAACCCATAAATTTAAACTGTACAAGATAAGTGCAACTCCATTCAAACCTAACGAAATTCACTCTCAGTTTGCCAATGTAAAGTCCACACTGACGTCATTAAAGACCGGATAATTATGTCAGTATTAAAACGGCTTTGAGTGTGGAATACCTTTATGGAATTACCTCCACTACTCACACCAGACAGCTCCTAGGATTCGTTTCTTGTATGTCATCTGTCTTAATCAACTTTCGGAATCTGTCATAAAACTGGACACAATTTGGTATGTTGAAACTGTCACAAAATTAAATTAAATATCTGAAATTTGTAGGATAAAAGACAATTTATACATTAATTAAGTACATTTCCCGTGTAATTCTAAATTTTAATCGAAAATCTCCTTATTCTGCCTATATACCGTCATGAAACGAAGTAATTCCTAATGAAGTAAGTTATTTTAATGTAATTCTACGAAACATGGTTGGGAACTGCTTTTCTAACATGTGAATAGTTACAAGATATAATAGGGGACTATAAAATGAGAAATTTATTTATTATTTTTCGTGTTTATTTGTATGAAGATTTATCGTGGATTTATACTAGGAAAAACTACGTTAAAGGCGTTATTTTCGTATTTGTTTTTACCACTTTTAAAGATCTGTTTTATTTTATATATATATAAAAAAAAAAAAACACTGCTGTTTGATACTAAACGATTTGACATTTAAAATTAATGTTCACCTTTTTAAACGCTCGACTTTAAAATAGTTGTAATGATTATATTTTAAATTTATTATAACGTTAATCTTTAATAATGTAGTAACTGTACTTATAGATGTGTTTGTAAGATATACTTTACATAAATATTAACAATTTGCACATATGTAGACTTAGAAATATTACTAATAAACATCTAACTAACTATTAACCTATTAAGTAGTATATTCCGGGAATGATGGTTTAGGCCTAAGGCCTTTGATTGCGAAGGGATATGTCCAAGATTTTAATCCCTAACTGCGCTAACGATCAATACTTCAGTCGTTTAATAAAGTTCACGCCCAGGCCTGCAGGATCAGGTGAACTGTTGAAAAAGTTGTGTATATAAAAAAATAGTCTGAAAGGAACGTATCTGAGATAACAACAGTAAAAGCTACAATGAGGTTTGTCTTTTAATTTTTAATTAAAAAGAAAACTTAAAATATGTTACGATTTTGCAATATTGGAAATAAGGTACTTACCTTGAAACCAAACTAAAATACAAATGTATTTATCACTAAATAGGTAGGCGTATTGTATAATGTATATACGATGAAATATATTTCCCCAGGGCCAAGAGAGCCACAAAAGTCCAGTTCCATTTCTCTCACACTTTCTTTTCACATCTGTAATATTTATGAGTTCTTGGCACCCCCTAAACACTTTCTTATCGTAACCCGTTTATTTTTCAACAGTTTCCAATCATGATGAAATGTTAATGTAACCTTATATGTCACCTAATGTGTGTTTTTAAGGAAATAAACAAATTATCAGTAAATTATATCACTACAGGAAATGGTTGCCAGTAAGATATTTATTTGTAATTTTCATATATTTTGTCGTTGAATACAACTTCGTTCTAAAAATACCATAAAGGAGTGATAATAATGGTAAGGTGATACTATCGCATTTAATATAACATTTAATTTTTTTTCAAAAAGAAATTTATGACTAAATATTTGTGAATATATATGAAATTTCTTATATATTAATAGGAAACGTACTGTATATATAAATTCATATATTTTAGTATTAGAGCTTATTTTGAAAACTTACTATGATTCAAACAAAAATTTAAATTACCTTGAAATTATTATGAATAGCTCTTAAACAGTTTAGAAGAATGGTGTTCGGCCAGTATTGATTGATATAAATCAATTTCTAATGAAAAATGAGTTTTTACAAGTTATTTTCCGATGAAACGTTTTCATGCTTCAATATACACATTTTGGAATTTTAATAGGCACATTTCTATTAGAAACCTTTCATCAATATATATTGAATAACTTATCCAAATTCTTGTTAAGTTGCATAATTTAGTATATAATTTATTCTAGAAATTTAATTGGTCATTTTTGGAATTTCTTACCACTACAACTTGAAGAAACAAATCATTGGAAATTTCGAAGAATTTTTTATACTATATATTTTTTGCACTATTTTAAAATTAAATTATGGTAAATTGAAGTTATTGTAAACACGTATTTTATAACTGCGTAGGAATTATTCAGATTTTTCGAATGACTTTTGAAACTTATATAAAACAGTCTTAAAAACATAGATCGAATTTCGCAAGAGGAAATGTCTTACTATTTGTTCAGGAATAGCACTGTCTACTGAATAGCTCCAGAGAGTTTCGGGACATACTGTTTAAATTAGACTATAAATAGGTATTTATAAACCCCTACTCGTTGAATAAAAAAAAATCAGAAAGTTATTTATTAGCATTGGATTGTTCATGATATGTAGAAAATATTTGGAGATTTCCAATGCTTTGAGTGTTTAGAAACAAACACAACTTTTCAGCAGATAAAACAAACTCCTGTCGTCTTCAGGTGTACTTACTAACTTAGCCCATATCTAAAACATTTTTTTCCCTTAAACCATACTAAATCAGAAAAGACTTAATACTACATGCTAGGTACTAAAGATTACTGTTGAAAGTCAAAAGTTCTTAAAATACTATCACACATAACATAATTATATATACAAAATATAATACACAATATGAAACACGAAAGAAATGCATGGTATGAAATCAGTCAACAAAACACAGAGCAAGTTTTAAATAGATGCAAACCTTTATTTTTTTCCTTTTATTTTTATATTTTGCATTTATTTTTGTATGTCATCGAGTATTAGGTCTTTTTAATAACTTGCTCGTTGTTTTGTTGAGTGATTTCATATTTTGCATTTCTTTTGTATTTCATTATGTGTATCATATTTTGTATAATTATGTTATGTATTATAGTTTTTTATGAACTTTTGACTTTCAACAGTAATCTTTAGGATCTAGCATGTAGTATTAAGTCTTTTTTGATTTAGTATGGGTTAAAGGAAAAAAGTTTTAGTTGTAGGCTAAGTTAGTAAGTACACCTGAAGACGGCCTGAGTTTGTTATACCTGTCGAAACGTGTTAGTTTCTTAAACACACAAATCATTAGAAATCTCCAAATTTTATCTACATATCATAAATATCAGAACTTGAATTAATGAGGCAATCAACCAACTTAGAAAATAAATAGAAAACAAGTAAAATAAGCTTAAAGTGATCGGCTGGAGTAAATGTTTGGAAAGTGTTTATAAGATAGCAGGCGATTTTATTAATATGGCTTTCATTTGGTTCATATTCCTGTATGAGTAGTTAGGATGGGCGTAGTTTCTTATGAGTCAATAATAAAATTAGTTTAACTATTTCTTACCCAATAAATTGTATTTATGTTTGATTTGACGCTATTCAAATTTAAACTAAAAATTCATTACTGCCATGTGACATTTTATAATAATAACTAACCCTAATATAAACAAATACTAAATTGAAGTTATATTATATACTTTTTAATAATATAGATAAATATAAATCCCAATATATATATATATATATATATATATATATATATATATATATATATATATTTCAAGGCCTAATAAAGACAGTATTTTATAGATTAAGTATAAAACTTAGGATTACAAGTGCATCTAAACTATGAATAAGATTCTATGAAAAAATCCAATTGAGGTGTGATAATACATAGAACAATTTAGGTGTAAAGCAAGATAGATTGATTCGTACTACTGAGGAAAACAAATGTTCCTGGTAATTAGGTATAAAAAGCTAATATTAAATTAGTAATAGGCATCATTTAAACGTGAAGAGGCTTATCACTGTTTCTATTGAATAATTACGTCACCCTTCCTTCATAAGTCCACGCTGACGTCATCAAAGACCGGATAATTATGTGGAGTCAATATTAAAACGCCTTTGAGTATGGAATACATTTGTGGTCTTACCCCCACTACTCACCAGACAGCTCCAAGGGTTCATTTGTATTGTATGATCTGCAATGATCTGATTATTAAATTAATGAACTTCATGACTTCCTCGAAGAGATGAATAGCATTTGTGACGTTGTAACTGTGAATTACAAAGGAGGCTGGACAATGATCTATTTTTCCTGTTTTGTAAAAGAAAAAGAAAAAATAAATAACTAGGTGTGATATTTTGGGAATCAGTACGATTATAATAGTAGCATCATTTTAATATATACCTTTATTATGTAGATTCTTGTACAGTTAAATAAATAAATATAATTTCAGCGTTTCCAGGAATGTTAAAATTAAGCTAATTTTAATAAAAATCAAAATAATGTTTGGTTTGTAATTTGTTAAAGTTAAATTAAAAACATTTATAATTTGTCATAAAAGAACGAATATTTACGTAAGTATTCCCATTTTTAAAATATAGAAATAAATGAGTGAAATGTTCCCTTATTTCAAATACAAGAAACTCAAATCTACTACTCCTATTGTACACCATTTGAAAATGCTACAATATATTTAAATTGAAAATATATTGAAATCTATTTTGTACGCCAAAATCATTTCTGAATTAGTGAGGGGTACTCAAAATAAGTTATGGTCTGGTTAATAATAATAATAAATCTTTATTTCCCACTTAATATGATGTATTTACAAGTGAATTGTGAAAATTGTAACCACCCTAATACTGTAATGTGTGGCTATTAACACTTGATGCGGCTTCTGTGGCATGTTAAATAGTACTAAATACATAAGCAATATACACAACTGGCTATTTGGTAATAATAAAATTAAAAGTACCCAAAATCAATAATTAATGATCCATTCTAAAGTTATAATGTAATTAAAAAATCAATACTTGGTAAATTAATTAGCCAGTTTTTAATTTATGAGAAAAAATCCTCTTTCAGCTATCACAAAGTTTAAAAAAACTATTAATGTATAAATAATAGGTATTTATTTTTATCATTATAATTATCTTGATTGTGATTTCATAAGGTATGTAACATTAAGGAGTGTTAAATTGTTACTGTAATACAGGTTTGAATATTAGAAATTATGTCTTTAAACAGTATTGACAAAGGTTTCCTCTGTTTGTGAGTCGTGTATTAGTTAAAATAAAATGAAATTTAACGGAATGGCAGCCAATCAGATGTCAAGAAATAACATCCGGTTTAACTTGATATCTACTCACCGGAAATGAACTTTTCACTACACTAATATGTGTTCAGCTGTTTTCGTTATGTGTTTACAACCTGCGAAACATCATTATTTTCAACAGCTGTCTATTGTTTACTACCGAAAGTAACATTGTTACAACCGAAAATTTTCCACAGTCAGCAACACCTGTTTTTTTCGTAGTGTAGTGAAAAGTATCGTTCAAAAATCGAGTGAAAGTGTTTTGTATGTTCTCGACCAATTGAAGTGCTCGACAAGTCTCGCACTTCAAACCTATGGTCTCGAACATGCGAAACCCCACTTTCCACTCTTGTTATGAAATATACTATCTAAGAGACATCTTTCCATTGAAAAATTTCATTCAGTAAAATGAGCAAGACATAACAGTCCATGAGTTATGTATGTGTTTGTAGACATATTTGGATTTTTAACCACTTACGAAACTTTCGAACAAAGTTTGACAAGAGGAACTCCTTCCAACTTTCTGTAGTATATAAAACATTATCCATTATTTATGGTAAGGTGGATATATTTTGAATATCAATATATTTTACGTAACCTTTAAAAATAAAGCACCTCAAGTGCTAGTAATATTATAAAAGAAAAATACTATTTAAAAAGAAAGAAATCTACTGCAATTTATTTATTTATTCAAAAGACGCCGATCGTCAAGATATGAGCGAATATGGATTTCGAATGAGTGTGATGAGTGTAGATGAGCGAATGTAGTCATTAGTTACAAACTAAGGCCGACTATTCATTAGAAAGTGTCACTAATTAATAGCCTAATGACAATGAACAGCCGGAGGTTTTTAGCTAATCTCTCTTAAATTTTATTATTGGGATCGAACTGAGAAACCTTTAGCACATGAAGCTGGGATTGAACCAACTTCACTACTGACTAATTAATGCAATAGCATTAGCAAGATTTTCTACACGATCAGCTTAAGAAATTAATATAATTTCAAGTGTACCAGTAAAAAAAAACTCTCAATAACGAAATGTTATATAACAAGCTACAGATATTGTAAAGGACTTATGCCAGGAATGCTTGAAAAGATATTTTAAAATGTCGCCTTGGATATTATACAATATCACTAAGGAAGATTATTGCATTCTTTTAAAGGATTTATATAACTACAATATTGTACTGTTTTCATTGTTATTACTCTCTTAAAGTGGTATGAAATGTAGTTGAACATATTGTAAAATAATTTAATAACTAATTATCTCTCATTTTAATATGCCTCTAATGAAAATCCTAAGTTTCTAATTAAATAAATATAATGGCTAAATTGGTATGTATGAATCTGAAATGTAAAATTGTAAAAATATAATCAGTTTGCTTTTAAACCTGTAACATCCGGAGAGTTTCTGACCAACCTTAATCAATTTTTATCTTTTCCTCAATATATTTAATGTGCATTTGAAAATAAATAGTGAGCAGATCATTAATTATGTATGTGAACTTATTCTTTGCTTAAAGTATAATTATATAGTGTTGAAAAATTGCTAAAGAAAAAAACCAAGCGTTCATAAGTGTTTTGTGTGCGTACAACTAGTCTGATTAATCTTAGATCTTAGGCTTAAGCGGCCGGTGTCATAACTAGAATCTACAGTTTCCGGTGACAACCACGTCAAGGTACTATCTACAATATTTACAAGATGGCCAGACGTTTCGCCCATACTGTGATGTGGCATCCTCAGTGGTTTCTCTGAGACTGTAGATTCTAGTCTGATTAAATTGAGTTATTATTAGTTTTGTAAATATGAAGGTGAACAATTACACACTTCAGAATAAGGTAAATCCGATTAAAATAAACTTAATAATTGAAAATCACTAATACTAAATAACTATTACAATGCTTATTTATGTGGATTTACGCGTTTAATTATGTAATTTAATTTATCTGAAACATAAAGAGTAATATATAGTATTGTCACCATAAATAAAAGTGAATATAATTTATCTTACTTTTAACATGTATAAAAATTTAAAATATGAAATAATTAATTGCATGAACAGCTTGAACATTTTCAAATGTTAGTGATGTTTCTGAAAACAAGGATTGTGTCACTGCAGAGAAATTCATCTTCTGTCCAAGAAGACCGTGGTTTTAATGTATTACAGGATGTAAGTCTTAAGGATTGGATTTACTTGGCAAACGATGGATCTATTCACAATATACGATGGAAGATCGTGATTCCACCTCTATAAAGGCCCCAGAATGCAGAGGACCGTCCAGCGTACGTGACTACCCCCTAGGACCTAGATGGAACCCATTTCATATGACGAAAGACTACCTGCAAGATGCAACAATTCATTATCTAATAGTAACTACAGTATATTGATGAAAATGGCTGATACATATGTGCCAACGTAAGAACGACATTTGTGATAAAGAGTTTTATTCAGAAAAAAAAAATGTTGAGGACTTTGTTAATTAATGGGTTGCCATATAATTTATGGTAACATTTTTCTTTGGTGAGTGTAATCAGTTTTATAGTTCATAAAATTGAGTTTTTTTTACTTAATTTTTATATGCATTCTTTAGGACCTAATGAGTTAATAAAAACAAAATCCACATTAATAAACTATACGAACAAAGACAATTTTCTTATTGGAAATCATAATAAAATCAAATCCATATAAAAAAATCGGTATTTTCTTATAAAAAAAGTGAGGTCATAAAATATTTTAAATACTATTTATGAGGAATATAGGAGCATTTACATGCAAAGTATTTATTAAGTATTCATATAAGTTAAATTAATACTAATTATAAAACCACATCATGTTTAGTCATTATAAGGTACTAACACCTATAATTTATATTTATATTTGCAGTATTTATAAATCCCATCCTCTTGATTAAATTTACAATTAGTGGATAAATAAATAACAAGGCAATGCCAACTATATTTAAAAATTGTAAATTATAAAAGAATTTTCCTTGTAATTATATTGATATTTATTCCACCTGCTTTGTATCAATGAACAGTCAATAACTCAAAATTATATATTTAAAAAAATCATCATTAGAAAAAGTTCTTTAAGTATTTCTTTTATAATATCTAATTGAAGCAATATTTAAATACTATCAACTCAAACTAAACTATTCTAATATTGTTTACATACTTATTAAACTACATAATTGATTATCCATAGAAAACATTTTTGAGAAAACATTATTAATTGAAATTATTTCATAATGGATACCAGCTGGATTTAATTGTATGACTGATTTTTATAATTGTAGAATTGTTCACATCTTATACAGAATACATAAATTGAAATATAGATTACACCAAAACGCTAAACAACATCACGTGTTTTATTACCATATTTTATCATACATTTAACATTTCATCATATCAAACAACTGAAACAATTATTAGCTTTTCAGTAAAACTACTTGAAAGCTTGTTAAAAACTTTCTTCATCCAGTACTGACTATAAAAGTTGCAACTCATTAAACGATCCTCTTTCGAAGTAATTATATGGCACTCAGAGAAGAGTGTACTGCTTGAGTGTATTCAAAACACTTGACAGTGGTGAGCCACTTTAAAAATGCCCTTTGAGCTTAAAGTCACTGTGTTGGTTGTGGCTTATATTTTATTCAACGGATTTACATATCACGGTACATTTTAATACCAACTAAAATATATTTGAAATTCTATTTTTTAAATATTTTATTTTTTCTTCGCCATTAAAAATTATTCATTTGCACTGTTATCAATGATTTATACTTATATGGATACAGAATTCTATTAATGTATCCATATGGAAATGTACTATTATTTACTATTATTTATTAAAAATTTACCATTAATACAAATTCATTTAATATGGTAATACTCGAATAAAGACAGGTATACCTATGTAAGCAGTCGACATACGTATAAATATGAGATATTTATTCATATTATGATTAATTAAATATTCCTTGATTTTATCAAGACATCTGTTACTAAATAGTTCTTACTTTTTAAAACAAATAGGGATGGTACTTGTAACTGTACATGGATTGTAACTGTACACGTATTACAGGTACAATTTAGATTTATTTGGATAAATATTCAATGTAAGAGAGCATTTGTAATGCAGAGGATCCTTTATTTACATGTCTTATCATATACACTCCACTGACACACATTCATGTACGGTGATTGTGAACACCGAAGTACCACCCACCCACCCACACACATACATTAGTATTAAACCCCACCGACTCTTTTACAAAAAGTGGTCAACCAAATACCCAGTGTGGAAGACCAGGAGAGCCAGTGGCAGAACGGTATAGTGCGTAGGATATAGCACAGGTTCGAACTCTTGACTGTTCGTTTTTATAAGTAATAATCACTTTGTATTGTTCGGCTTTCCCCCTACTGTATGTGTAAAGTTTTCCTATCGGCATCTCCATTTCTCTTAAGAAAATAAAGAAAAGCTACTTAGATTCAAATTGTTATTACTCAGATATAACATATTTAAGCTTGAATAAAAGTGTTACATATAAAAAGTCATCACGAAAACTATAATGTGATATTATCTTAAATGAAATATATGCACTATTTCATTACAATGTTTCTTGACCAGAAAGTTTTCAAATTGTACTTATTGACCTTGTATTGAAGATACTTTATACACAATTCTAACTAAAGTACTTAGAGAACCTTAAGATATTTTGGATATGATAAGCATTTTCTGCCTTGACAGCTTCGTGTAGAAATTGACAATTAATATTTAACGTAGAAGTAGTATAGTAACTTGCAATTTAGCATACATTTTTATTATTATTATTTAGTAAAAAATAACTTTATAGTAAAAAATCAAAATTTATTGAGTCGGTAAATTTTATTTCATAATTTATTGATCAATAAAAAATCAAAAGCTATTGATCAAAATTTATCAAGTCGATATCACCGTACGTTAATGGGAAGGTGGGTTTGGTCGATATCACCGTACGTTAGTGGGAGGGTGGTTGGGTCGATATCACCATACGTATAAGGGAGGGTGATTGGATCGATATCACCATACGTTAGTGGAAGGGTAAGTGGGTCGATATAACCGTTCGTATATGGGAGGGTGGGTGGGCAGATATCACCATACGCATATGGGATGGTGAGTGGGTCGATATCACCGTACGTTAGTGGGAGGATGGGTGGGTCGTTATCACCGTACGTTAGTGGGAGGATGGGTGGGTCGATATTACCGTACGTATATGGGAGGGTGGGTGGGTCGATATCACTGTACGTTAGTGGGAGGATGGGTGGGTCGATATTACCGTACGTTAGTGGGAGGATGGGTGGGTCGATATTACCGTACGTACATGGGAGGGTGGGTGGGTCGATATCACCGTACGTATATGGGAGAGTGGGTGGGTCGATAACACCGTACGTATATGGGATGGTGAGTGGGTCGATATCACCGTACGTTAGTGGGAGGATGGGTGGGTCGATATTACCGTACGTATATGGGAGGGTGGGTGGGTCGATATCACCGTACGTTAGTGGGAGGGTGGGTGGGTCGATATCACCGTACGTATATGGGAGGGTGGGTGGGTCGATATCACCGTACGTATATGGGAGAGTGGGTGGGTCGATATCACCGTACGTATATGGGATGGTGAGTGGGTCGATATCACCTACCTTAGTGGGAGGATGGGTGGGTCGATATTACCATACGTATATGGGATGGTGAGTGGGTCGATATCACCGTACGTATATGGGATGGTGAGTGGGTCGATATCACCGTACGTATATTAGATGGTGAGTGGGTCGATATCACCGTACGTTAGTGGGAGGATGGGTGGGTCGATATCACCGTACGTTAGTGGGAGGATGGGTGGGTCGATATTACCGTACTTAGTGGGAGGATGAGTGGGTCGATATCACCGTACGTATATGGGATGGTGAGTGGGTCGATATCACCATACGTATATGGGATGGTGAGTGGGTCGATATCACCGTACGTTAGTGGGAGGATGAGTGGGTCGATATCACCGTACGTTAGTGGGAGGATGAGTGGGTCGATATCACCATACGTATATGGGATGGTGAGTGGGTCGATATCACCGTACGTATATGGGATGGTGAGTGGGTCGATATCACCATACGTATATGGGATGGTGAGTGAGGTCGATATCAGCGTACGTTAGTGGGAGGATGAGTGGGTCGATATCACCGTACGTATATGGGAGAGTGGGTGGGCCCATTTTGGGAGAAAGTTACTTACTTTAATCTGGAATAAAAGAAACATCGTTTTGACTATGGTTCTACATTCCATGTTCATTGATTACTTTGATCATGGTTATGATCCATGCCTAACCAACCTTGACCTAAACACTAAACAGATTTCGTAACCATCAACCATTATATATTTAGCATATTGTTTTATTTTAACATATTACATTAGTTCAAGGAAAGGTCAATACAGTTTCTTTATTGAATTAAATAAATGTTTGGAGATTAAATAGTTTGAGTAACATTCGTATAGGTACAAAATTACATACAATTTATTATGTATTTCAATTGTTTTCTTCAGTTCAGTAACTCAGCTAGTGTAAAATTAATGGTAGTGAATATGGAATTTATACACATTATTTTTGAAAGAACAGTAATTTATTTAAATATTTCTTATTGATTTTATATTGAGGAAAAACACAACTCTTTAATTTATTTTAATGAGGTAGACGTAATCTCTGGAACATTTGAGGTTTTATGAAACTTAAAACTCTCTTCGAAAGTACATAAATAACATCTAATACCACATATTAAAAGAGCTTTTCTCAAAAACCCAATTGTTTTGAGAATACTTTTAACTCAAATGTTTTATTAATAATGTATTTTATTTATAGAATTTTAAAGCTTACACACATATTAGTGTAGTTAAGTTTTAGACGTTAACTAATGTCAGAACAACAACTATATAACTAACGTAATTGTAACTAGTGATGAAATTTATTTTATACTAAGAAAACAAATATATTAGTTGAAAGGAAACAGTTTTAGATTTAGATATTAACGGAGTTTTAATATTGTCCTGAAAGGAAGGAGTTAATAAAGAAGAAGAGATTTTCTGAAGAGATTTCAAACACTCTTGCAAAATGAGATCTCTAACTCTTTCTAATTAGTGAATGTTAATACTTAATTATGAGTTTTACATTTAAGGCTAATTATTTAGTTATTAGTAAACATCATTACCCTACTTATAGATATTATAAAAGAAGCATTGTCGTCTGCAAGATTTTATTAGTTTTGATTGTTAATTTAGACTCGCATTTCATATACGACGAATATGATATTTATTAAATTGAATACTATGTTAAAATTTCAAATGGAGAAAATATTTGGGAATAATATGTTATCTGAAAACCTATTTCATATAAAAGGCCCTCTTATAGAAGAAAATATAAAAATATATACTTAAAGGTTTTTTCGAAACTGTAATGTAAATAATTTAAATTATTAGTTCCCATAATTTATTTATCATTATAAAATTGAATACACTTCATAAAATAGGAAATGATACTAATTATTTATTTAAACCAAGAAAATACATTACAATAATCTTTTCAAGGAGTAATATTATTAAATTAAATTGTAAATTTATTTTATGTCGTAATTTTATTCACGTAGTTCAAAAGGAGATAAATTAAATAACTATGTTCAGTTCAATCATAGATTGAAATAAACACATAAGTTCAATAAATCAATAGATATTGTGAAATACTGATCCATTTTTCACTCCGACACCCATAAAACGATTTCTGGGGGAGTAAATCAGAGGGAAACACCACAACTGCATTTTTGTAAATAACTTATGAATTATTGCCTTTCATAAATACACATGTATGTCAGAGAGAAAACGAATTTATTTTCATTTCTTTCAATTAGTAAAAGTATCACTTGCCAATATATGCTTTACTAAAATTGGTTTTATACAAAAACAAATTATATTTATAGTTATATTTTACAGATTTTTTTTGCCTTAAATAATGATAATAACGTACTCAAACAAGGTGAAAATAAACCAAAAAATGTAGTCGAATCAGATATTGTTGTTTAATTACATTAAATTGTATAACACTGATATTGGGCATTGTCATAGACATAGTAAAAACTAGTACTTATGAAATGTGTACCAATATAAAATAAAACCATGTTGGACTGACCTATAAACATCTTTCTTGGTCTCTTAAACGTATGAAGGTTTACCCAAATTAGATAAAAATGAAAGGTTTGAAAAGAAACATTAAAATAAATATAAACTATCTACTGTGCTACATATTTAGTGTATTTTAATTTTTAACATGCTCTATAAATCTCAAATATATTTTAATATAAAAATGTTTAAATAAAAAGTAATAAACATCTTTGTTTATTTTTTTATTCATTGGACATATATTTTAATGACATTAATTAGTAGTGCTACATATTTTCTCATATTCGAACTCCCCTCCCCTAGTTAAAGTTACACATAAAATAGTAGTTGAATTACATATTGTTAAACTAAACATATTGCAAACGTGCAATATTATCCATTTATTTAGAAAATTATGTCATTTTCTTCAATGTTTAATTTAAAGTTTAAAATTAGATGGAAACTGAAAATTTACCGTACAAAAGTGATCATGTCGTAGGCTTAAAATAACATTTTTAAATAGTAGTTTAGGATGTTTTTGATGCAAGCTGGAATCTAAGTAATACCATTGATTATATACACCTACAATAGATAAACTATCTAATAGTAATATTTGTGGCAGTAATTTTGTTAGTTTGTGTGGCCACAGCTCGTTTAAACTGCATTACATTTACATGGGACTACACTAGTGCTCCACAATGGACCACAAAAACAGCTATATTTATCCATACGCAGGAGTTGAATGTTACTTTGAAGTCAAGTTAATGTACATTCATTATTAACATCACATTTCTTCCCTTCCAGTGCTTCAGAAAGAGTCGACATGTTAGCATTCACACAAATGTATAATCCTACTGATTTTGATCACCAAAATTGGTTGAGGCTGAGAATAGTTGTGTCCGGACATTCATAGATGTGTTCGGTCAGTATGAACCAAATATATACACTGATTTATCACGAAATCTCTAAAACTACAAGGCCGATTGCCTTGAAATTTGCTACATAGCAATTGACTCAGGCTAATTGAAATCACTATAATCTGACTAAAAATATTGCTACTCCCTAAGACTGTTGTAAAATAAACAATGTAAAATACAACAACATAGATGAGTAACAAACTAGTATCAAAAATACATTTCCACCTGTGTCAATGTACCACGAGGTACGTGGTTGTATGCAAGTACTGAAAAAAGTACATACACATACAGTGGTACATATAGTGCGTTATTTGGCGTTAAGTAGAAAGGATGGAGTTTCCTTGAGTCTACTATTATATTGTGTTATGTTTAGTAATAATTTAGGTTAATTATAGAATTGTTATATCCCTCGAAAAATCGTTGTGATGGGCAAGTAGTATTATTGATTGATTCTATGAGCACACAGATAGATTTCTTATCCAATGTTAAATTGTATGCTTTAAATTATCATCAGTTTTGTGGTTCATTATAGACCGATAGAGTAGTCCCATGTAAATGTAATGCAGTTAATTTTTATTATTATCATTTATTTCATACATATTACCTTGTATGTTCTGCTAAGTTTTAACACTTGTCAGCAAAGTCCATTTATTCTACATTGTTAACTCTTAATTACAGCAATATATTGTTCTTAATTAATATTCATTTATTTCAAAATTGTCTATATACTGTAACTTTAGATTTAAATTACCTCAATTTTGTAGTTGTTTTTACTGTTTGTACTAATTTACATAATTTTCATATGTAACTGGATGAGGTAATATAATATATGATAATATAGTGGCTATGATAATAATATTAAAAACAGAACTATACTAGGAAAATGTATTTAAAGTTTAAACAGCTGGGGCCTGTTTAATTAAAGTTAAAAGTTACATATTCACCAGTAATTTTTTTGAAACCTGTGAAAATATTAGCTAAAGGTGTTTAACAAACACACAGTTACAAATGAACCAGTAATAATTTACTGATTCACAAGTACAATTTCACCAATTCACTACAGTGTTTTTTACATTGTTACAAGTAAAATGTCTACACTTGTTAGATGTAAACTATTTTTAACCTATAGTGAAACGTAGGTAAATTTTATAAGAAGACTTGTTAGAATGTTTTTATTCTTTTGTGCTTGGTTTTTTACTCATTTTAAATCAAGTATTGTAAAAATATTACATTTCTTTGCTTTATTTAATTTTGTGCAGATATAATGTGTTGCAATTATCACTGTATTGTTGGGCAAAGGTATGGAATATATTTCTTACCTTTAAAACTATTTAAAAAAATTTAACGAAACTTTGTAGTTGTGTACACGTCCCTATACCAAACATTTAGATATATTTTATTGTTTTTTTTGCATGGCCAGGAGATGGCTCACGAAAGAAGTCTTTAAAATTTTTAATGCAAGCCTAACTAGAGTTATATCTCATTTTAAAGGTCCGTGTTTGCACAATACAATAGTGCAAATGTGAGGTCAAAAGGATGATCCAATCAGAAAATACAGCCTATCAAAGAACTAACGTCATACAACTAATACTTCTACTTGTCTATTACTTCTTGCAGCTATAATTTTACTAACAAAATATGAGATATTAAATAATTTAAAAACAAATAATTGCGTAACATAGTGCGTGGGCATAGTCTTTAATGGCCGGGATTGAGCCAAGTTAACGCTTTCTCATGTACAACTTTCCATTATTTTACTTTGTCTTCTCTAGTTGACGTGTTTGAATATAATCCAAATAATAAATCTTTGCAAACTAAAAATCTTTAAAAAAATTAATGTTGCCTTCCTTTATAGGATAGTAAAGAAATATAATTAATTATTGCTATTAACAATGTTAGTTGTATAGCGGAATTCCAAAAGCTATGTAAATATAAACATTAAAATAAACCTGTAACAGTTGTAATCATAACTATGATTTTTTAATTATAAAAGTAACAAGTGCTTTCAAGAAACACATGTACTTGTGAAATTGTAACTACAACTGCCTGTAGTGAAATAGTAAATATGTAACTTGTAAATTTCGTCAAACAGGCCCCTGTAGTAGCAGACCTCACTAACTAACCGAATTACAGGCACAAATATTCCTATTACTAGTTGTATGTATTTGTATGTAATAATATAATCAAGGGTAGAATCATGTCATTTTTACTTTCACTTGAAGATAAAATAACAAGCTTATAGCCCTTATTCATATAAAATAAATTTAAGGTGTAGCTATGATAATATTTTGTACGAAATTTATTTTTGAAAGTTTGATATTTACGTAAGTTCTAGCAGCATATGTGTTTATGACAGAGTAGTTTTAAATGTGTTACACATTTCATAATAATTATGTATTTATGGTACGAAATAATACAAATATAATGTTAATCTTTATTTATGCATCTTCAAGTAACAATTTGTAATATTTTATCATGGAAACAAAATAAATTTCTTTATGAGGAACTCTCAATAGCAAATTATGTCGGGGACTTTGTTCATTAATAGATAGCCATATAATTTATGGTCAAATTTTTCTTTGTTAAGTGTAATCAGTTTTATAATTCGTAAAATTGAGTTTTTTCCTCAGTTTTACATACACTCTTTAGGACCTAATGACTTAAAATAACAATTAGTGTTAATTGACGAGGAAATTGTTGTATTACTATATAAATAATATAAACAAACATTTTTGTTTAAATATAATTTATAAAACTCTCCAGTAGGGAAAATATGAAGAATGAATGCACATAATTTATGAACAGTGCATAAAAAGGTTATTCATGAATAGCTTTACATTTAGCTGTGTTGATATTACACAATCAGATAAGACATTCAATAGCAGTCCTGTTTAATCTCACACAATTATTAATTCACCAACAGTGAAAGCATTACCTGCATTTAGTATTCTTTGTTATGTTTGAATTAAAAAGTAGGAACAATTAAAGTGGAAAATCTACTAGCATAGAGTGAATTTACAGTTCATTTATGAATATATGAATAGACTTTCTGTACCATTTCTTTAAATTTCCTGCGTTTCAATCACCAACATTAAAAAAAAAAATAATTTTTGTGAATCGATTGTGAAATCGACAAAATTATCTTCTTTATTTATTTCAAACAGTTAGGACTAGGATCATATTCAAGAAATATTTTATTTATAGTTATGTTTTGTAGATTACTTACAGTTGTACTGTAATATTTAAAAAAATTATATCATTGAAATAGGAGAAGTTTTTTGGTGTTATGTATATTTGACGTAAACATTTAGCTATAATGTTTTCATTAAATATACATATTTCTTAGCTTTTTTCATAAATATAAACAATATAATAAATTTTAAAATCTATTTTTCGTTTGTAAATGTTCTCTATGTTTTAGAACTCATATCAGGACCGTATCATATCAATTGAATGCATATTTTATTTATACAATTTATCTTCATTGTCTAAATGTATTCTAATCTTTATAACCATTATGAGTGGTAAATAGTTAATATACATGTCATGTAAAATATATACAGGGTGTAACTGAAATACGTAGACAAGCTTCAGGAGGTTGTTCCTGGGATCAAAACTAACCAAAAAATGTAATAAACATATGTCCTAATATACAGGGTTATCCGCCTGTCTGTCCATTTTTTTGCATTATATTTTATTCTAAGTAACCATAAAAGATAGAGTTGAAATTTGACACATATGTTATACCATTAATACTCAATTGCAGAAAAGCATTTTAAAATTTGTTTTCTTCTTCAAGTGTACTAGGTTAAAGAAACTACCACAAATTATGCATTTCTTATTTGTTTTCAATAAATAAAGTAGTTAGTTTTACAATTAAATTTCCTACAATTTGTTATCATGCATATGTGCCAAATTTCAACACTTTATCTTCAATGGTTGCTGAGAAAAACTTTATAATGTAAAAAACACAGATGGACAGACAGACAGAAAACTTGTCATATTAGGACATATGTATATGAAAAGTTTTTGGTTTGTTTTGAGTCCAGGAACAATCTCCTGAAGCTTGTCCAGGTACTTCAGTTAAATCCTGTATAATTGTGTTATGGTTTGTTATCAGCTACCATTTGCTAATTTTAAAAGTCTGCGATGACTTCATGATAACGATCCAAAAGTAATGAAGGAATATTCATTGAATGACAATGTAAAGTGATCTCCTGTCATGTTTGTCAAACATGGAGATCCCTAACTCCCCTGGGTCAGTACATGTTGCAGCATGACATCCCTCTCTGTACATTTGATGAACAGTATTAATCCACCGTCAAGATACAAAATGGCTTTTCAGGTTTTAACTTGGTGATACATAAGCCATCAGCCTGGCTTTACTGAAATACCATGAGTGTTTTATTGGTAATAAAATATTTAAATTAATCCATCTGAACTAAACAAACTAAATATACCTTACATTTACTATGTAAATTATTGTCTGTTATTTGGTAGAAAAAGGAAATACACTAAAAAGTATACGATAAGGGTACATTTATCTGAGTTATTATATGATTTCTTTTAATACTTTAAATCATAAGGAAAAACATATGTTTCGAATATTTTTTAGTTTGACAGTTTAAAGATATACATAGTTTTCCAAAGCAGAATAACGTGCGACAGGGCGACAATGTCGCAGAACGAAAGAGACGGCTGTAGAAAGAAATCATATAATTAAGAAATTATTTGTACGTGTCCTAAAACTAAAATTACAACATTAATTTCTCAGAACGATGTCTGGTATTGTGTATAATCAATTAATTAGAAACGTATTTGTAGTGCAACTTAATAACAAACTCTTTACTGACCGATTCAGAATGAAATATGACTTTTGCGATTTTTACGAAATGAAAAACTGCTAACTGTAGTGAGACGAAAGTCAGGTGCTGGTTACCTTCAACTGCAAATCCGCATAAACCCTAACACCACACTACGCCACTCTAGAGATGGGTAACATGCAAAACTGGTGCACGAATGAGTCGTTCACTTAAATGAACTAGGAGAGAACTAGTTTAAAATTACGTAACGAACAAAACTATATTAAATCTATGATTCATTTTTATCTGTTAATTGTTAACTAGGCAAGGTTAACTGTTTTACATTCTACTTTTTATTTTACTTGGTCATATTTGCACGTTTACTTGGTCTAAAATATTTCAATGTGAAAACAATTTAACATTTACAATCTCATATAATTTAATAGCAATTATCGATATTTATAAGTAAGAAAACAACACTCAAAAAACTGTTTACTAAATAAAATAACTGGTGTTTATTTAAAGTTTGAAGTTATCTTCAAGTGATCTAACCTAAAATATAAACTTATTATAATATATGTTATATAAGTTTTTCACAAAATTATTTTCATTTAGAATCTTATCATAACGTCATAAGTTAATGTAGAAACTGGCAGAAATAAAACGATTTTTTTTAATATTCAATCTATATCAGTTTCTGTTCCAGGATATATTCATAAAAAAAAAAAAAATAAATAAAAAAAAATAAATAAATAAAACACTATTTTTACACTCAATATGAATTAATTTATATCAAAAGTTATTTTTATACCGTATTTGTTTTAACTTATCGAATTTACCTGAGCTTTTAAAGTTAGTTACGCATATTTCAGAAAATAACTTTTTCACGATTACTGGATAGTACCTAAAATATTTGCAAACACGTATAAAAACTACTTCAAATAGAAAAAAAAACTAATTTAAAAGTATCCTCAAATGGTAATCTCTTAAACCTTTAAGATCATTAAACCTCGAAATATCTTTATAAAAATATACGAAACAAGTATCTATGAACATTTTTTTTTTCAAGTTTGGTAACTTGTTATAAAATATCTGCAGATATTCAACTTCTCTTTAATTTATACTATCTATAGGCTAATCAATTCCAAGTCATAGTGTGTGGTTTCCAAGTATATAAATACAATTACATATACTACATTAATTTCGTGATTTTAGTACTTTTAAGCTAATAAATGGCATTTTAGTGTGCATTTCAAATGTTAAAATGTAATCGTTTTAAGAATGATTTGAAGTACTTATAGAAAACATTATAAGAACAACTCTCCTAACTTACTATATGTTAGTAAATGTTGATTGAAATATTCATGAATTATGAAACACGATGCGTTATTTTCTGTAATAATAAACTATATCCATATAATATCAATTTAACAATTAGTGTGTAAATATATTTGCAGAGAAAAAATAACGTCAGTTTCACTGAAACTCACAAATTAGTTTTACGCTGAACTGTGCAAATTGGATTTATTAGTGAATCCAAAAATACACGTCTTTCTTATTTGACGGGCAGTAATTGGCTGTGAGGATTACAACTTCCCAAGAAAGCTGACAAATGAGGAAAATAATTGGAAAGAGTAGAGTAACTCATTGATTGGTCATTATGTAATACTGTCAGTGATCAGACTAGAGGACGTCTTATAGACAATAATAAGTTTAGGGTGGGATTTGTTGTCTGTTCTTCTGAGATCTTAGAATAACATTCTTAAGAGGATTTATTTATTTACACATTCTAAGCGTGTTTTTTCTTTTAATTTTTATTTTTCTTTTTTTTTTTTACCCAAGGTAAGAGACAGAGAATTGAGTCATTCTGAAAATCTGAAAGGAATAGGTTTTTTGGGATCATTTCTGGGATAAATTCTTCTAACCTGTGTGTCCTGTATTTGGTTCTAAGATAATGGAAAAGCAACCAATTCTAGATACAGTAGTTCTCTACCGTTAGATTATTTTAAATTTTAAGCATGACAATTAACAGTAAATCTACAAAATATGACATAAGGAGCATTACAAACTCTTAATTATTGGTTGAACTAAACTTTAAAACAAATAAACGATGATAGATTTTGTCATGGATGAAACCAGATTTTATTGAAGTTTACATATAAACACATTGAAAAAGTCAGACTCTTCTAAAGGTAACTTTTGTTTTATAAATAACCCCAAAAAATTCATCAACTGAAAAATTGTAAACTTATAACTAAAATTGTAACTCTTCTAACAAATACCACTTCCAAGACTGTTGTCAGTTTACCAATTAAACGGCCTCCAAGTGGCTCCCCAAAAACTCGTTTACATCGTAAAATGCGTAGTAGGCTGAAAAACGTTTAAGACGATTATGATGTCTTTTAAAGTTGTTATAATTTTTAATTAAATTGGGCATATGATTTTAAAGATGAACAGCTGCTTCTGAGGGAAAGTGCTCAAACGTTACTGTTCTGTGTCTCCGAGTTCTATAGTTATCCCTCCATCTAGTGTTATATTCATGTATGTTTCGTGTAGTGAATGAGCGTGTTCTTTTTACTCTGCAGTCCAAACCACTCAAATATCATGTGTTGTTTCAGGTCAGCATCGGATGCCGCGGATAACAGAGCATCCGTCTGACGTAACGGTAGCACGTAACGAACCAGCGACACTGAACTGCAAGGCTGAGGGTAATCCTGAGCCAAAGATATCCTGGGTGAAAGACGGGCGGCCGGTGGATGAGGCTCGCACCCATCGAGTGGTCCTGCCTGCAGGTTCCCTCTTCTTCCTACGGGTCCTGCACAGCAAGAAGGACTCAGACAGTGGGGTCTACTGGTGCGTCGCTACTAACACCGCTGGTGCCGTCGCTAGTAGAAACGCCACTCTGCAAGTAGCAGGTTTGAAACTTAATTTTCTTTTAAGAAACATTACCTTTTAGGAAGTTTATTTATTATGTTTATTAACAGTTTTCTCCAGTGAATAATTCTGTCACACTCGAGCCTTTGACTCTCTCTCTGGTGTTGGTTGACTTTGGACTAGTTGTATCGACTTGTATTGGACTTTGGACTCCGTCAACTATCACAAGACAGAGTTGTTGTCCGTTCCCAAACCATTGTTTGATTTGAACAAATGTAGCAATTTACCAAGTAGCTAACGCCCGAGCTTTGCAGTTCAACATTATTCCACTTGAAAATGTTCCACCCTTACCTTTCCTAGCATATGTATTTTACATATTGTACACATTTTGTACAATTCATATGAAATTAGACAATATGTATTGGTATATACAAATTAAATCAAGGGATCAAATTAAAATCTGATCCCAGGGGCCCCTAAGAACTGTGTTCTATTTTAAAAGGTCAAGTTTAAAGTTTTACGTTCGTAAATGAATCCGTGATCTTTTACTTAAATTTGCATTAGCCTAATGGAGAACCAATTCCATTAGGCCCGTAGCTGTAGCAGCATTTTAAAAATGCAACATATTTGTAATAACGCTTCTATTCCTAAGTAAAGATTAAGGCAATTGGAAGAACCTAAGCTCCAAAAGGTTCTTGTTATACCATTTAATAAATAACGAAGTATCGAATTGCAATTAGAGTGTTAATGTGAACACAATTAATTATTTTAAATAGTCCAACGATGTTCAATTAAAATCGATTTGCAAATATGCTCTTGAATCACCAATCTTCGAAGTTATTTTGAAGACTTTGTAAGTTATATAATACAGTTCATGTAGGAAGCGTCAATAAACTAAAGTGAACAAATTAACATAGCGAATTCTGACTTCGCTACGTACTTTTGCGAGTATGAAGAAGGTTTGAGACAAAGTGCTAACTTCAGGGTAGAGTTTCTGATTACTTAATAACTGCTACATGCGCTAAACATTATTGAAGTTTTCCCGTGTGCAACTAACAGTTACATAGTTAATACACTGAAAATGCAAGGAAAACATCCAGGTAATACACTGGATAACATTAAATACATATATTTTATTATGTAGTCTAGATGTTTTATACACTATTAAACAACATTTGAATACTAAATCAATTTAGTTTAGCGACTTACTATCTTTGAACTAATTTATATATATATATATATATATTGTATTTTGTATTGTATTTGAGTTTATATATTGTATTTTTGGGTCTCAAAATAAATAAACTCGTTAACATAATTTAAATACTAGGCCTTTACTTTGAATGATCATCCAACCCCCCTCCCCCTCATTGACGTATCTAATACCACTGTATGCGTGTGGGTGGGAGAAAGAATCAATGTAATGGTGTGTGGGAGGGTATTACGACTGTACGTGTATGAGTGGGAGGTATTATATACGTCTTAAATGTGTGAGTGGGTGGGAGGGTCATTACCACAGTACATGTGTGTATGGGTGGGAGAGTCAATACTACTGTACGTTTGTTGGTGGGTGGAAGGGTCATTACCACTGTACATGTATGGGTGGGAGGTATTATATACGTCTTAAATGTGTGATTGGTTGGGAGGGTCATTACCACAGTACATGTGTGTATGGGTGGGAGAGTCAATACTACTGTACGTTTGTTGGTGGGCGCAAGGGTCATTACCACTGTGCATGTATGGGTGGTAGGGATTGATACCTTATCCACCCATACACGTGCAGTATCAGTGATCTCCTAAGGGTGGACATTACCACAGTGTGTGTATGGGTGGGCGGGTGGGTTAATACCACAGTGCGTGTATGGATGGGTGGGTGGGTCAATACCACAGTGCGCGTATGGGTGGGCGGGTGGGTCAATACCACAGTGCGCGTATGGGTGGGCGGGTGGGTTAATACCACTGTGCGTGTATGGGTGGGCGGGTGGGTCAATACCACAGTGTGTGTATGGGTGGGCGGGTGGGTTAATACCACAGTGTGTGTATGGGTGGGCGGGTGGGTTAATACCACAGTGCGTGTATGGATGGGTGGGTGGGTCAATACCACAGTGCGCGTATGGGTGGGCGGGTGGGTCAATACCACAGTGCGCGTATGGGTGGGCGGGTGGGTTAATACCACTGTGCGTGTATGGGTAGGCGGGTGGGTCAATACCACAGTGTGTGTATGGGTAGGCGGGTGGGTCAATACCACAGTGCGTGTATGGGTGGGCGGGTGGGTCAGTACCACTGCACGTGTATAGGTGGGCGGGTGGGTCAGTACCACTGTAAGTGTATGGGTGAGCGGATGGGTCAGTAACACTGTAAGTGTATGGGTGGGCAGGAGGGTCAATACCACTGTACGCGTATGGGTGGGCAGGTGGGTCAATACCACTGTACGCGTATGGGTGGGCAGGTGGGTCAATACCACTGTACGTGTATGGGTGGGCAGGAGGGTCAATACCACTGTACGTGTATGGGTGGGCGGGTGTGTCATTACCACTGTACGTGTAGGGGTGGGCGGGTTGGTCAGTACCATTGTATGTGTATGGGTGAGCGGATGGGTCAGTAACACTGTAAGTGTATGGGTGGGCAGGAGGGTCAATACCACTGTACGCGTATGGGTGGGCAGGTGGGTCATTACCACTGTACGCGTATGGGTGGGCAGGAGGGTCAATACCACTGTACGTGTATGGGTGGGCAGGTGGGTCAATACCACTGTACGCGTATGGGTGGGCAGGTGGGTCAATACCACTGTACGTGTATGGGTGGGAAGGTGGGTCAATACCACTGTACGTGTATGGGTGGGCAGGTTGGTCAATACCACTGTACGCGTATGGGTGGGCAGGTGGGTCAATACCACTGTACGTGTATGGGTGGGCGGGTGTGTCATTACCACTGTACGTGTAGGGGTGGGCGGGTTGGTCAGTACCATTGTATGTGTATGGGTGGGTGAGTTTGTGGGTCAATATCTGTAGGCAAAAATGGTACTGATACATACAGTGCTTTACCACTGTACGTGTATGGGTGCATTTAGCAATTTCCATTGCTATGGAAATATGGGGGGCATTTAGATCCCAATGGTGGCCCAAGTAACAAGGTTTTGTTGTTTTTACTGAATATGTGACTGTTTATATCTTGTAAACATTACGGTTTATCAAAAAAGTACAAAGAATAAAAACGTCATAAAGTTATGCATTTTACCTAAATTCACCATAAAAATAGGGCTTCCCATTAGAAATTTTAAAATTGGTCGCAAAATTGAACATTTTTTTATAGTTTTAAAAAAGTATGTGAAGTCCCCTATTTAAAGTTTGCTGTACATTTAGTAGTATCTGAGATCCCATTGGTGGCAGAGTAAATACTTTATGTAATGTACTTTATAGGACATTGATATCAATGGAAGTTGAAATGGTGTTAGCTATAACTGTTATACACCTCAAGATTGTTAAAGTAAACTCTTAACAATAATGTTGTTAAAGCAAACTCTTAACAATAATGTTGTTAAAGTAAACTCTTAACAATAATGTTGTTAAAGTAAACTCTTAACAATAATGTTGTTAAAGTAAACTCTTAACAATAATGTTGTTATAGTAAACTCTTAACAACATTACGATCCATCTTGAACCAACTAATCTAAAAAGGTCTATGTTCATCTTAGTGGTTTATTACTTGTCGTATGCATACCGGATAACGACCTCCATAAGTATATCCAAAACCTCTTAAAAAAACCTTTATTAGTTAGGTAATTCATAAAAATGGGGGTTTTATTATAGTTGGATATAATTTTTAAGATTTAGAGTAGGCGCTAAAGTGTGTTATTAAAGGTTTCCTTTGATTATTCTGACCTAATCGTTACATATGTAATCATAATAATAATATCCTTTGCCAAACCAATGAAAGCTTAAAAAATGATTCGTTATTTTGATATCTATTTACTCTTTTGACCGAATAAAAAGAAGAAAAAAAAAACAGCAACCAAAAGTTTTGCATTGCTTAGTGTGTTTGTTAACAAGGATTACGTCCTCTGAATCTCTCTATCTTGCTATTTAAATATACATATTTCATATTCAGAGTGACACATTGTGAAATTTAAATGAATTGTTATTTTTGCTTATAAAAGTTATAAAAAATGAAAAAGTACATTGATTTAGACTAATTCAAATATTTATTTAACTAAAACATTTATTCATTTTGTTTTATTAGCCTCCAGAACTCTTATATTATAGAAATAATACTGGTTAAATTGCCTTTTTTCCTGTCAATAATGTTTGAAGAAGCAGATTATGTTTGAAGAACTGTTGACAGGAAAAAAGGTAATTTAACCAGTATTATTTCTATAAAACATTTATATAAAATGTTGATATCTCATAATGAATAATTCCTATATTTAAGTCTACCTCAAAGGATTAATAATAACTCTAAAAGTATAAATAATAAAACTATTGTTGCAATTATTTATCAGCTATAATTATTTTATTGCTTGTTTTTTTACTTTCTCCCATATGTGTTAGCATATAGAAAGTATTGTCATCTTCAAAAACAAATTTTTTTACAAGTTGTTCTAAAAATCCATTTTAGGGTCCCCTGAACCCAAAAAAGTGTTTTTTCGAAAAAATATTTTGGTGTCTATCTCTGTGTATGTGCAGTTTGCTGGATACCAAACTGATGGATCAATTTAATGAAATTGGGTATGCATGTGTATTTAGCCAATATCTCTAGACTATTTATGTCACATTTTTAAAATTTTTGTTTTTTTTTAGTTGTATGGGCAAAAAACTTAAAAATAGGATTATCTCAAAAAACGGATTTAAAGATTTTGATTAAATTTTCAGGAAAATGTGAAATACAATTTAACATATTTTGGTGAAAACTGCATGTCTCTAACTTGTTAGTTATCGAGCTATGTCAAAAAATATGTATATATTTGGGAATGAGACAGGTAATTTTTAAAGTTCAGATTCTTTTGTGTTAAATATGTGGGAAAGTTTGTGCCAATTCTTCGGAACCCTTTATTTTATACCATTACAGAATTTTGTGTACAGATACCATACTATAAACATGAGATTAGAGGTTTACATATTTAAAGATTTTTATTTAAAATTTCAATCAGTTCCAGAATTTTTTACATTGATGTGCTGATGGAGCACATAAATACTCTAATAGGCCAATAACTTTCTGAATTAACTATAATTAGCCTACGTTCCAAAGTAAAGACTTATGCCTAAGTGCTATGACTATCATTGTCATTAACTTTAGTGGTTTTTGTGTCCGACATTCTGAAGCCAAGGTGGGAACTGAAGTAGGCCGTCCATCACGTCAGCGAGACAGGTCAGTAGTGATAAACTGTCCTAGTAATGGATTTCTCTGATGAAACGTCCACAAGCACTTGAGCTGTGTCCTTACTGAAAGTGCATCGGTGTAACCTCAACCGTTAATTACGAAAAACATTCACATGCCTCTTTCTAGCTCAATATTATATTATTGATTCCAAACTTGCAGGTTAGGTGCAATATTTTATGACATGTCAGGATGTAATAGTTATAACAGTTTTTATATTAGTTTGCGATATTGGTACAAAATACCTTCAGGTGAAAGGTTAAATTGTAAAAGTTTAAAATACCAGTAAAAATCCGTCTTTAATCCTAATTGTCTAGAATCCTATTTCAATATTGTGACTAATAGTTACATATTCAGGAATAAGAATTGACTATTTATGAATTTATTTTTTACACTGAAACTATATCCTTGCATTCATCACTACCTACACGCACTCGTTGATAAAAAAAAGACACTCATGCACACACACACACACACACACACACACACACACACACACACAAGTGCGCGCGCGAGCGCACACACACACACGTGCGCACACACACACATACACACACACACACACACACAAAAGTGCGCGCGCGAGCGCGCGCACACTCACGCGCACGCACGCACGCACGCACACACGCACACACACACAACACACACACACACACACACACACACACACACACACACACACACACACACACACACACACACACACACACACACACACACACACACACACACACACACACACACGCTCGAACACACTTGAACACACACACGCGCGCGCGCGCGCACACACACGTGCACACACACACACACACACACACACACACACACACACACACACACACACACACACACACACACACACCACACAACACAGTTTCAATATTAAAATAGGTTTAAAATAAAAAATAAACTGTAATAAGTTTCTTTAGCCGGCGTTCCAAAACATGATAAGGCACTACATGGCATATGCATGATCAAAATCAAAAAATTCAAAATCATTTATTTGTAGTTTGACAATTTAAAAATTGTATTACAAAAGTCATATAATTACAATAATTATGTATTCATCATATATATGTTGATAGTGTATGTTAACTCATTTTAACTGACTAATATAATCACAATGGCGTTATTATTAAATATATTACATAAATAAAAGCAAAATCAGTCACCTGACAAATACTCCTCCACCGAGTAAAAGGTTCCTTGAACTAGGTATTTCTTTAGGTGATGATCATAATTCCATCTAAAAGTCACAAAACTACAATAGGATTCTAAGCATTTTGGACTTGGGAACGACTTGTACATGTATTTTATCCTTTATTAATATTGAAATTCAGTTCGGATGCTATAATGTTTAAATTAAGATAAATTTTAATGTTTAATAGTAAAAATAAATTAGCTTTTGTTTATATTCTGGTTATAATTAATTGTAACCAATCGCCAACATCATTGATCATCTACGTAAACTCATGTATTGTGGGTGGTTGGGAGGACATGACAAGATATGTCCATTTCTACCAAACCGTTATTGTGGTAGGTTAACTGATCTGGTGGGAGGGTTCTCTAAACGATACCAACTCATTACTTACACCTTTACTAATGTGTAGAGAATGAAATGCTATTGCCGACCGCCTTATAGAGAATATTATAAAACATATTTTAAAAATAAAATAAAGGGTTTAAAATTATACTATCCTAGTAAATAAAATATTACAATTTTAAAGTATATTATAAAGCTTCTTTAAAAGATAAAATTATTAATAGTCATGTAAAGGGTTGAGGGATAGAAAATAATCAAAGAATGAGCATTACGAAATAATCAAATTGTATATAAATTGAAAAGTAAAAAAAAAAACTACAAAACGTTTGTTTAAAACATCCTGAATAATTTCTAAGGAACATTTCGTTAATTTCTTATGACTTTTGTTTTGTTCTACTGTTAGTAGGTAATACCTTATTTTACTGTCAAACAATGAAAATCTACATTAAAAAATTGAGAAATAGAAAATGTAAAATTGAAAAATATAATTTTTTTTGTTTTACATTCGTAAATTTATATATAACGTAGACCAATCGTATAGTTACTATGTATTATAGTTCTTATAATTAATTTTAGACTATAAAAACGAAGGAATGATTTATTTTATACTGAAGAGTTTATACTTATTATTTGGTAGCTATCAATAAAAACCCCCAGCTTACGTAAGAAGGATTATTACTTACCTTTTGCGCTCAATAGCGGACTCAGTCCAACATCGGTTATCGATCTTTTATTTCGTTTCCAGTTCGTTCCAGATATTGTTTAAAGTGTCTATAGTGTTTAATGTTGCCATGGTTATATTTAATTGTCTTTTGAGTGACGCCATCTTTGATTTGAACTTTGTAGTATTTTCCTTTTTCGTTTTAAATCCAATCAGTTTTAGTCACCTACAGCTGTCGTCTTCACATTGAACGTTCACTGTTTTGCGTTTAGGTTGTGTTTGTATGTAAATAATATTTACTTTATATTTGTTTTTATATTATGCTTTGTTAGTTAGTCTTATTAATATTTACAATATATCAATGTGCATATAGTGTTGATTTGTGAACTATTTACGTGTACAACTAATATTATGGCGTCTACAAGTAGATATAGTTTAGATGACACAATAATTGATGCTATGTTTGACGAAAGTGATGTAAGTGATTTAGAGCCAGATTTTTTACTATCTGAGAATGAAAGAAGAGAATGTTGATGACGAAGATGACTACGAAACAGAACTGCCTCATTTAAACAATAGTGATATACATAACATGAAACTTAAGTATTCTACAAAACGATAATTTGGTAAGTGAAAACGCTTTGTAATTTGTTATAAAGTGTAATATGAAAAATAAAATGTTTTATAAAAAAATTTGTGTTTTTCTGACTAGAATTGAATGCATGTTTTACTGATATTCATGCCAAATAAAAAAAATAAATAAATAAAAAAATTATGCTAAAACTTAATCAAAATATAAGAAATTGTTATACATTTCTTTGAATGTTTTATATTTTTATTTTTATATCAAAATAAAAAGTACATAAATTACAATTAAATTCCATAAATAAATAAATATGATATTCAGATTATACTGATTAATTTGGTACATTACACTTAGTACCTACTTACATAATAGGTCATTTTAATAAATATAACAAACATATGCAAAATAAAAAAAAAATAAATAAAAAAATAAATCAATGGACCTGGCAGGGCCCCATGTGGGAAAATAATGCAGTTCATTTAAAAATAAAAAATTCAGTTATTCTTTTGGATGAACAGTTTTATTTTGATTAATTTTAGTCGATATTCATCGAATAGAAACAGCTATCAATTGTAGATCGGTTATATCCAAGCGCATGGAGATTTTAAAGATCCGTTTCCCAGGAGTTACGATATCGACACGAGACTTAATTTTGACGTAATTTTACTTAACTAAGTGGCTCTACCTTACATTCATTTGTTTTTTATTTATTTATTTATTCGTAAGACACCGATCGTCAAGATATTGGCGAATATGGACTTGGAATGAATATGATGAGTGTAGATGAGTGAATGTAGTCATTGTTACAAACTAAGGCCGACTATTCCTTAGAAAGTGTCATTAATTAATAGCCGAATGACAAATGAACAGCCGGTGGTTACATTTTTCGTTCCTTAGATCAACGATACCGACAAACCTTGGTGACTTAATGCAATAAAAATTAGTTAACAATTTTAGAATTATTTTAATATATATTTTTTTTTATTTGTGTATTTGAATGTAGTGTGAAGAAAATATCTTTCAACGTTTTAATGTTCATTTCGTTGTATAACTTTCATATGCATGTAACGTATACACTAACATCTATCGTACTGCAATCAAATTATGATTGATATTAAAAATAAATCACAAGTTCAACATTTATAAAAGCTGAATTCAACCAATTTAGCTAAATAAAATGCAAAGTTTTATAAAATCAAGTTTTTTTTTATAAATGAAATATCTTTATTATGTTCAGTTATTTTGTGTCATGAGAGCTTGAAGTGGAAACAAGGGAGACCGTCATATTCGAGGAATCATCAAAATTATTGGAGATCGGATCAAAATCCAATTTGAGCTTATTAATTGGGCAGAGCGGACGTTGAAAGGTCATTCTGTGAAACCAATAAAGGGACTTACTGATCTGGTAATTGAACTATGGACTGATGCACTTCACTTCATTAGGATAAATTGACTTTGGGAAATAAATAGATGACCTTGATCTCAATTAGAGGGACTTGTTTTGATAAAAATAATACATTACTTCCATAAATCAAATGTTAAATTCATATGTTATCTGGTTTAAATAGTCATCACAAATTTGAATTGATTATGTAAGTAAATGTTTAGAGGAGAACAATATAACTGTTGTTTAAATGTTTATTTTACAATATTAACTTTTACATCTATACTTCTATTTAATGTAGTAGGACTGTAATTGGCAGTAAGCACAATTTAACCCATCAATTCCAGAAAAGGGAATTTACGAATAGACTCACAATAAACACATTTCAGGGGTGTACCATTAAGCAATTAGCATTCAAAGTGACAAACAAGATCTTATATTGACAATACATTTCTAGTGAGCAATAGTTTCAACTATAACGTATCAATAAATATAAAGATTGTGGTAGTGTTCTAGAAATATATTTTATATATTAATATTATAACATAAACGTAGGACACTGAAATTAAAAGTTAATCTGACTCTAAAATAGAAACATTCTGTTAAAAATAGGCCACTTATTTCGATAATTCTATGTGGATATGTACTTATAATTTATTTTATTTTTAATATTTATTAACGATTATACCATTATACAAATATAACAGATTTAAAAAAGTAATTTTCCAGAATAAACAATAGTATTATGTCGTGATAATAAAGTTAAAGTACCAGTAACACATAGAATACAATTAAAATATAATTAATCAACAGTGAAATTAAAGACTTGTATAATTTATAATTTAATTACATTTAAACAAATTTATATATCTGCTAGACGTAATTGCAATTAAACATATGAAAACGTTTGCAGTAGTAAATAATGTTTCCTGAAAATCTTACTATGCAGATTGTTTCATAGAAAGTGAAGTTAAAACCTATATGGCGTTTACATATTAATTCATCTGTTCTGTTTCCAATCGACTCCGATTTAACGGTGTTCAAAGCACTTTACCAAGAAATAAAAGTAACATTGTGAAAATTTATTATTATAAATTAAATCTACATCTTACTTACTTTTACTCTTGTATACTAAAATATAAACATGCGGTTATTGAATCCTGATGGTTATGTTTAGGTATATCCTCTAGTCTGGTTCATATGTACTTTTTTTGTGAAATTTTTTAGCCCTGTACAAAAATTACGCCCAAGGTGTCAATCGATTCGTATTTTTACCTAGAAAGTTTAAGAAAAGGTCTGAAAACGCGCCGATAAAAATTACAAAAGTTATAAACAATTAAGGGAAAAAATGGGACTTTAATTTTTTTTTTAAATTTTCAAAATTTTGCAAATTTGAAAAAAGATTTGAATAGATTAATGAAGTTGCGTAAAAAATCCGGACTCCCGAAACTGTATCTCAATTACTTATAATTTTTAAAGAGCCACGAAAATAGAGCAAAAAACCGGTAGTCTGGCTTCCGCGCGCATTCTATCACTCTGACATACAAACGAAAAAAAAAACTTATTCAAACATATAAAATGTAAATATTAAGGAATGAGAAAATTCACGTAATGTCGGGATACATCAATAAACAATAATCGACAGTCAAAATATTGTTATCTCAATTTTAACGTTAACTATACATTTGTTAATTAATAACTTTTTCTTAATTGAAAGTTAATATAAAAACCCCTATAATTATTGAACTAAAAATGGAGTTTTTTCCTTTGGTGAAGTTATTCTTAATAAGCAAAAAAATAGATTACCGTTGCCAAAATAAAAAATTTTTATTATCTATTTTTATTAACATTTGAAAATTATAATTTTATTAAGTATTATTATATGGCTCTATTTTCGTGGCTCTGTAAAAATTTATAAATAATTTAGATACAGTTTTAGGAGTATGGACTTTTTTTACGCAAATTCATTAAAATTTTCAAATCATTTTTGAAATTTATAAAATTTTGAAAATTTTCCAAGATATTAAAAAAAAACCAAAGTCCCATTTTTTTCACTTAATTGCTTATAACTTTTGTAATTTTTATCAGCGCGTTTTCGAACCTTTCCCTAAACTTTCTAGGTAAAAATACGAATCAATTGATACATTGGTCGTAATTTTTGGACAGGGTTGAAACATTTCACAAAATAAATACATGTGAACCAGACTACTCCTGCAAAGACCAAAAACGGGCCCTCACACGGTTAAAATTATAGAACTTTAGGTTAGTGCAAAAGACAATATGTTAAGAAAATTAATAGAAATACATTTACAGTTTTGAACATGTAATTTAAAACCAAAACTATTATGTTTGGTCAAACCATTGTTGTTGGTATTTAACAAAAAGTTCACTATAATATTTACAGTATGGGTTACAAAATATATTAATATTTTTTCATGTTTTAATTATTTATAATACTAAATTAACATTCATAGAATTTTAGAAAGGCCAAGCTGATAGCTTTTTTAAAACCTGAAAAGCCATTTTGTACCGTGATGGAGGATTAATACAGTTCATCAAATGTACAGGGAGGGATGTCATTCTGCAACATGTACTGACCCAGGGGAGTTAGGGATATCCATGTTTAACGTACATGACATGATAGAAAAGCTATAGTAGGTATAATGATAAAATTACGGAACACTTGCGAACAGTAAAAGATGGAAGAACTGAATTGTAATTTATAAGCAAAACTGTATGCCTCGTTTGTAAAAATTAGTATTCTGAAAAAGAAAGTTCATTAAAATACAGTAATACGTTTTAATGACAAATAATTATATAAACTAGAGTTTACATACAAATGATAACAATTATTCCACATTTATAAAACTATGTATACTAAATGGCGTCATAATGCATATTAAAAGAAAACTTTTAAGTTTGTAATAAACATCTTAAAATAGAAGCAATTTTCAGAAATGCCTAAACTGCACAAAGGAGATAATTAATTCAGTTTTCCCTGAATCATCCCAGCTATCGCTGATTAGATCAAAATCCAATTTAAGCCTATTAATTTGGCACAGTTTACGTTGAAGGGTTGTTCTATGAAACCTATAAACTGTTACTGGTCTGGTATTTGTGTTATGTACTTCTCTTTGTTATGATAAATTGACAGACATTTCAGTTTATTTCTGTCGCCATAGACAAAATTACTTTCATAGTATTTTTACTATAGTGTACAATGTTTATTTCGTCAATTTCAAAAATATTTCAACGACAATTTGATTTAATGATACAAATAATTAACTAAATCAAAGAACCCGTAATCGGCTTTTAATCACGGGCTAAGGGCTAAGCTAATCATCAAATACTGTATTAAGACAGTACAGTATTTGATGAGGATGATAATAGTACACAATTCGCACAATTCGTACAAAACCTATGTAAAGTGACGTAATGCTATAATATTATCTAATCTATGAGTTTGACTATATTACTTTACGTCATACGATTGTAATTATTAGTTTAACTAACTTATGACTTGTTAATTTTAGATGTAGTTGATATTTTTATTCTTCATTTTGTTATAAATTTTTTTTAAATGTATAACAAAATAATTTATGACTCTTGAACATTTAGGAGTATAGGAAAATATTAGACAAGGCTTTAGAATCTAACTCATAGAAATACAGGGTCCTTAATTTTGTAGCCTTGATGTTTGATTTTTTAATAATACCTCAAACCATCTGTTCAAAGGACATAATATCTTTTAGGGCCCATCAACAAAAAGTTATGGGCATTGCTATCTTAGAAGTATATAAGGGTTATCTGATATTTTAACGGATAAAAACAGGTACTTTACTTAGTGTTAGAAATAATGATGATTCAATGCCGATAATTTGTTTAAATTATCTACCACTGTAATTTAGAGTACTCAGAAAAAAATCTTTGAATAATAAAGATATACATATATGAGCAGGATATATATTGGTTGTTTAATTTACTTTCTTTTTTAGTCTAAAAGGTAGTTTTGTCATGATAAAGAAAATAAATTGTAAATTAAATTTGATTTTCAATGTAAAATATTTGATGTTATTAACGTAACAGGACCATAACATTAAATACATATTTTACATGTATGTGCATTTTTCTTAGTTTTAAAAACAGATTAAATCATGGTACTATTGTAAATGTTGTGTTAATATCATTGTATTTCTTTTAATGATAATGTCGTCAAGCTAAGTGAGATGTATGGGTTGATTTAAAGCATGTTAATTTAATATTAAAACGGAATTAATAGGAAAAAAGTATATGATACTTCTTTTATCATTATTCTCTTATAAAGTAGTTGTTTTAATCTTTATAGCAGAAGCAAAACAAAAAGTAACAAATAAATCATTTCATAAATATACGATAGCTTGTTTGGTCTTGAAGCATAATGTATAAATACATAGCTCGACCATATTCACTGTAAAAGAAATATCGAAAGAGATCAGCTGAGATCCCGTTAACATGTTCGGTCAACAATATCAAAACAAAAAAACAATGTTTGTGCCCCATACTTTTAAAAATAATAATTTCATAAATTCCATTTTGTAAATCGTATGTTAAAATTCATAAGAAAATAGATTTAAAAATTTAAAATGTTCTAAAATTTTCATAATACCATGCTAACTGGCGATTAATTACATATTGAAATTATACTTCAAATCAAAGAAGGGTAAAAATCTAATAAAGGAATTTTTCATTAATGTTTACTCTTTTAATTAATTAGTGAAATTATACAAAGTATATAAGAAAAGTAGAAGTGTAATAAAAGAATATAGTTTTTTAATTAGCATAATACATGTTGGTACATATATAGTACAAATAAACGTCACACAACACAAATTTATTACAATATAAGCACAAAATGCACAAATATATTACAATACAAGTAAAAAATGCACAAATATTATGGTGATCGATTTCGGTGAACCACGATCACCTTCCTCAGACCAGAGGGATTTACAAAAGAATGGAAAATGGTGTTCTACAACTCAATTTTGTTGTAGAACACTATTGTCCATTCTTTTGTGAATCCCTCTGGTCTGAGGAAGGTGAGCGTGGTTCACCGAAATCGATCACTATATTTGTTGTGCATTTGTACTTGTATTGTAATATATTTGTGCATTTTGTGCTTATATTGTAATAAATTTGTGTCGTGTGACGTTTACTTGTACTGTAAAAGAATATCTATTGTATTTTTCTATAGTGACAGATAATCTTTTTTCGTTTTTAAAACTCTTTGACATATTAAATAATCTGTTTCTTTAGTGTTTATAGAGGAACTGAAAACCATGTTAAATATGTAGCTGTGGGTTGGAAGCCAGGCTGCTATTGTATAGCCCCCTCACAGATGAATTATTAAAGTAGTCCCAATGTAGAGCTGATGCCCTACAGCCAGACAAACAGTCGTTTTAAATTTTAATTAGGCCACTTTGAGCTGTTTTAACAAAGAAGGGTCTTCTAAAATTCAAGAACAAACACACGTATATTCTCTAATCTATTAATATATGAAGATTTGGAACAGGTTTCGATGTGTAAGTCGTATTTTGAATTGAGGATTGAAATGTAGCTTATTTAAATTAATTATTATTTTATGCTAACCTTAGAAGTAAAATAACGTGTTTCACTTGGGCCGTACACTTTAGCATAATAATACAAATATTCGAGATTCATCCCTCCCATTGATTAATAATACTTCAGGTAAGAAAATACACTCTAAATACCACGCAAGAACACTAGAAGAGGATTTAAATTAAAATAAATTGTAATAAAGACATTTTTAAGATTTATTTATTTTTTATTTATTCTTAAGACGCCGATCGTCAAGATTTGGGCGAATGTTGATTTCGAATGAGTGTGATTAGTCAAGATAAACGAGTATAGTCATTGTTATTATCTGGGTTTGACTTAGCTCAGAAAGGACTATTTATTAATAGCCCAGTAGCCAGGGCAACCATGGGACCTACAGCTTTACGTGGAATCCCAACCACGTAGTGTTGGTCTGATTTTCAGCTAACTGACAAGTCTGACACTCAGTTATCTTCCCTACACAACATCTGAACCTTGAATACTATCCAAAATGGACACTCCAAACTTCTCTAGTAGTGTCCACGTCGATGGCAACTATTGAGCGGAAGCCGTGTCGGTATTAAGAGGACCGAGAATAGAACCTATCGCCTACAAACTCCCAAACACTTTGTCCCCAAGTAGCTGGATTACAGTACTGCGCCACCAGTGCCGACTTTAGTTTTTATTGGGCTAGTAGTAAGTCACCTTTACTTCCCCTTCTCATTTCAGAATTTTAATTGTTAGATACTGAACGATAATAAGTTTATATGTTTGTAATTGCATCGCCAATTAAATACATCATAAATTATGTGTTTTTGATAGGCAAACGTTATCACAAATTAAAATATTTATTCCAATATTTTTGTCTTTCTCCAAATGGTTTTTAAATAAAAAGCTCCTTTGACCTGACCTGAATAAATTTGTAATTAGTTTAAAATTAGCTTTTTGAACAAATTTAGCTATTTTTACTATTTTACTTAAATTAAAAATATTCTTTAGTACCTTTTCATTTATGTTAAATATACAGTATAAGCCCAAATGATAGACAGTGCTACACTAATGCCTGACTGACATTGTGTTAATTTACTAGTTAGTTCAACAGAGATTTCACGTCTAAAACTATTCACAGGAGCATTAAATTTGAACTATAACGATGCCTTGGGCTGATACGGCTCCCTGATATAGTGGTTAGTGAATACACTCCCATCGCGGTTGTGCAGTGCGTCTGCTCCATGTGTGTGTCTTCTGGCTCAGAGCACTGCTGTGCAAATAGTGAACCACAGCAACCAGAACTTTCTAGACATTTCCTTTCTGATTTATATAGGTGTTACGGAATAAAAATTAACATAGTACTTTTATTTTGAAAATATATAATGCGTACACTTAATTACATCTCATTTGTAATTAAGAGTGTTTTAGTGTACTTACATTTAATATTTCCTATATTGTTACTAAATTTTTTTTTTCATTATATACACACATTACCTTTCAAATTATTTGTCTTTAATTGAAAACCTGAACAGCCGTATTTGTTTCTAAATACCCTCTTCCCATAACAGTGAGACCTGGTTAAACAAAGGGATAAATAAAACAAAATTAACTGGATAAATCAAAGAAAGTCAAACTAAATATTTGATCAGATATAATAAAAATATTTGCTAGCTTGCAAATTTATTAGCATTTACAGCAATTAACTTACTAGCATAAACAAGATTGTAACATTACTTATTTCATTTTATTTCAAGGTTAAATTTTATGTCATTTATGCTGAATTAAGAGTTTGAAAAACTAAATTTTATTTTGTAAGATAAAATAATATACATAAACTAATATTGTGATTTGTTTCTCGTCTACCTGAGATCGATTAATTAAAATTGCAGAAAGTTAAAATATGGCTACCTACTTAAACAGGTCTGTAATTATTGAATTTTAATTTTAAAAGTGCATAAGAATGTGGAAAATAACAATTGTCCTGCCATTATAGAAAGTCAGAAATTAATCAACGTTATGCAGACACACATAGAATGTTTCCCTTGTAATGTATAAAAACTTAACAATCATTTTGTATGGTATATTTGAAAGATATAATTATTTTTATATGATTTGATAACAATAAATATTTACTGTCACATAACAACCGTCATGGGATAAAGAGCTAAATCATCGAACACGTTCAAAGGACCAAAAAAAATTAGTAATTTTTCTTATAAATTGAGATTACTAAATATAGTTAAGTCAGTAAAAAGTAGTTTTTCAATATATTCAGTTACGAGTGCCATCAGTAGGAAGTAAGTAAAAGTTATTTTAGTACAAATTGATTTCTATCCCTATTTTGCTATTACTAGACAGCATTTAATAAATATTTTTTAGAATGGAATATTTTTTGGGATAATGTTGAGAATCTAAAAGCCATAAATGGTATAAAAATGTATGCGTACTGGATTATTGTCAGTAGATAACGTTACAAGTGTAACAAACGGGCGTCACGTGATGGATATCCCCATACTACCCCCTCCCTTCCCTTGCTGTGTCGTCACGTACAGCTGATTCCTGGTTCACAATCCAATATAATCGCTGTCTATTGTGTTGGCTGTGCAATCCACATTTTGAATACACTACAATAACTACATTACCGGAAGTCTACATATTTTTCAAAAAATTGTATTGTGTATGATAGATTTACTTGTGTGTATAGATATAGGCTTATATGAAATAAATGAATGTTACGTGAACTGTTTAGCTTAACCCTTATAAATGCTGCTTCAAACTTATTGGGGTTGTAACAGTGAAATACGTAACAGTGACGTACTAGATTCACACCCGCTTGCATGGGTGAGATATCGAATAACCTTTGTCAGATTAAGTACAATATATAATACAAAGATTGTTTGTAATAACAATGTAATTGTGGAGGAGGAAATGACTCACAAAGGGAATTTATATAATTGATATTTTATTGTGTAATTGGGCTAAGATAACATCTGGTTAAGCAAACTATTATTTAAAGATAATCTATCCGATAATGCATAAATTTAATTTTGTTTAAGAGATCGTAACTTATAGTAACTGAAATAGGCCCTTCCTGAAAAGGAAATATCATCAATTCTGTTTTTCAGGCACTTCAAAGGGGTCTAATCATAACTTGAAAGGCTTTGTTTTTATCTCGAGGGAGTTATGATTTAATTTTCAAACAAGGATAAGGTCTCGCCTTTGAGAGTAAACATAAAAATTGATAATAAAGTACACGTGAAAACTCCATCGCTTATCATCAATCCAAACTACGTAGTATTGGTCTATTAAATAACAGATAATAGAGCTCATCATCCACGATATCGATATCGTCAGGGTTCAAGTAACTAGTTTTTAACTCTGTCCTGGCTAAAATATATTAAGCTTGGCTATTTTTTCTTATTTTAGCACTTTTTATTATGTTCCGTCTCTTAAAATTTAGTTCATCTATGGGCTATATAAACTTATCATCATTTATATTGCTGACATCTCGGTGGTTTGGGTACATTTATGAGAAACGTTTATGCTGCAACTAGAAAATATAAAATAAATATATTTTATATTTTTTAATTTTTTTTCTATTTAAAAAAAATACATCGGAATATATTTCCATTCTATAAAATCTAATGAAGTCAAGAAATAGCTTTTTATAGTATTTAATTTAAAGGAGACGAATAGCTTATTTGTTTTAAAAAATTCAATAATCCATTTTCACTTCCTCACTTATTACTAGACAATACTCATAAATGTGACTGAAATTGATATTTTACAATGAAAATCATTGTAAAGTTTGTTATGTTGGTTTTCTGGTGACATACATGTTATATTGGTCGGTAGCGTAGTTGGTTCAATCCCAGCTTCATAAGCTAAAGGTTCTCAGTTCGATCCCAATCAGAGTCATAACAGATTTTGAGAGGGATGAGCTGATAATCATCGGCTGTTCATTAGTCATTGGGCTATTAATGAATGACACTTTCTAAGGAATAGTCGGCCTTAGTTTGTAACAATGACTACATTCGCTCATCTACACTCATCACACTCATTTGAAATCCATATTCGCCCATATCTTGACGATCGGCGTCATATGAATAAATAAATAAAATACAACATCTTAATAAAATAGAAGAAGTAGTTGTGGTTTATTCCTTAATATTGTAGAAATGATCGAAACTTTACGCTACGTGTAAACTGGTTCACTTAGCAAAATTAGTGAACGCAAACACAGAATTCATTAGTAGAAATTATATATAATAGTAAGCACAGTTAATTTAATCTATTGTTCTTATTTCAAGGATGACTATACAAAAACATAAAAAGTTTGGAAATATATTTTTGGTGACACTACTCTTGTGAAGTTATTAAATTGTAATCATAAACAATGGTAACAAATTATTTTAGATGTTACAGTTTTGTACTATTTCAGTTTCTCAATTTCCGTGTTGTTTCCTGTTTGAAGCTTGTTACATTTTACACTTTACTGAACGGAAATACAAAACTGGAGCATATCACACGAAAATTGGTTACACGGTGTAATTGGATGATTCAATTATGCCTTCCACGATGACAGTCAAATGAAACTACGCCAATATAGTATAGTGGGAGATTGCTTGTGACACGGTTGTATGGTTAGTTACTCTTCACTAACTATGAATGAATTAAAATCTTAATGAATTTCAAACTAACAACTGTATCTTTATTTATTCTATTTAATTTCATTTAATTAATATTGTTTTGTATCAGTTGCTTAAAGATATGATATAAACAAGCCTTTTCATCAAATGTACCTTTAAACCAACTGTGGACGAAAATGCGTTGAGGAGACTTGTATCGTGATTTCGTAACCAGAATTTATTTTCCATCCGGAAATTGAGGATATATAGGCATTTTTTACGAAATAACTTTTCGTGTTTAGATTATTCATGTATAAGTTATAAGAATTAACTTTTATATTTAATCTAAAATCATCCACTATGATATTTAGCGATGCCCCAGGTTCGAAACTCTCTCACACATTAGTATAATTGTTAAGATGATTTTCCCCATCTAGCCATTTTAACGTACTCAAGCTGGTCCCCATTTCTTATTTTCATAAGTAATCACACTTCTTTTATTTATCTAGGAGTGCAGGAGATTAAGAATAAAGAGAACTCCCTCGAAAGGGCCCAAAAGCCAATTAAAAATATGTCTGAATAATTAGTTCATATTTTAAATATAATTCATTTGACATAGAGTTCAAAATTCTGAAGAAGTTAGTTTTTATATACAAAAAAAGAAGTTAAGTGTTGCCTTGTACATATAATTTAAGATGATAGTTAATGTCTTGACATTAAATGTTCTTGGCCTAACTATTCCACGTTTGTTCAAACCCAAGAAAAAATACGAGATCTAATGTTTCCGTCAAAATACTTAGTATTATATTTATCAACCTTAAGTTCTGAAAGCAATATGTTTATGTATTTGAAGACTCGCGAGCTAGATCTGTCAGTTCCCTAATACTTCCTCAGTGACCGGATCTACTTAAAATATCTCGACTGTTCAAGTTGAAGATGATATTCATTGAACCTCATCTTTATTAGGAGGCCCAAACCTGTAAACTATCTAATGTCATCAGAAATAATACACTGTCAATCACAATTAATTATTGTTTTCCAAAACTATTTAGCTATACATCGAAACCCTTCTGAAAGTCAATATTTATGTTGTAACAAGCTCCCATAAGTATGTGATAGTACTTAATTTTTCATAATCTATTTAGAGTACATCAATTTGTGTGTTACGCTTAAAATAAGCAGGCTTACGATTGAGATTTTATTATATTTTCTGTTACATTTACAATTTTGTATAACTTCATTACATATATTTGTCATCGTATATTTTTGAAATAGATACGATATATACGTTAGCAATATTTTACTAAATAAATAGCTGATAAATCAATGCGTTTCAGAATATTGTCAGTTGATAGCGTTACGAGTGTAACAAACGACTGCTACGTGATGAACATGAAATCTCCAGCTTCTTCCAGTGGAGACGTCCTGTCACGTACTATCGGCCTAAGTTTTCCAGTCAGCATAGGCTCTGTTTATTGTGATACAAGGCTCATCCTCCACTTTGAAAATAATTTAATAGATAAGATGTTTATTAAGTCCAGATGTATTTTTAAGTGTTATATTTATGTACTTTTATGCAATTTATGTATTTATATATTTTTAATCCTCACCTGGTCTAGGATGAGGAATAAAAATATATATAAATGAGAAACAACAGTTATAAACCTTTTTAAGTTTCCTCATTGTGTTTTTAAGTTTCCTCTCTCTGTTACGTTTCATCTTTCTGTTATAATATCTCCTCTCTCAGTTACGTTTCCTCTCTCTGTTATATTTCCACCCTCTGTTACGTTTCCTCTTTCTGTTAAATTTCATCTATCTGTTAGATTTCCTCTCCCTGTTATATTTCTTCTCTCTGTTACGTTTCCTATCTCTGTTACAATTCCTCTCTCCGCTACACGTCCTCTCTGTTATAATTGCTCTCCCTGTTATATTTGCTCTCCCTGTTATATTTGCTCTCCCTGTTATATTTCCTCTCCCTGTTATATTTCCTCTCTCTGTTACGTTTCCTCTCTCTGTTACGTTTCCTATCACTGATATATTTCCTATCTATGTTACATTTCCCCTCTCTGTTATATTTCCTATTTCTGTTACGTTTCCTATCACTGACTATCTATGTTACATTTCCTCTCTCTGTTATATTTCCTATTTCTGTTACGTTTCCTCTCTCTGTTACATTTCCTCCCTCTGTTTCATCTATCTGTTACGTTTCCTCTCTCTGTTACATTTCCTCCCTCTGTTTCATCATCTGTTACGTTTCCTCTTTCTGTTATATTTCCTATCTCTGTTTCATTTCCTCTCTTAAAGTAAAATCAACATAATATACGCTAAAGACAAGCTATATTAGTGATTGTAGAAAATATGTTCTTGAATTCTTGTTAATATTTGCTTTTGTGTGTTTTGTTTTTTAATTTTTTTATTTTTAGCAATACGACACTATATATTTCATATTAAGATAACTCATTTCAGTTGGTCTATGTGAAGTTGTATTTTTTTTTTTTTTTTTTTTTTTGTAGCAGAATATTACTTTATTCTTTAAACATTAACTTAAAATGTCTATTATACTCCAGTCTTTTTAACTTTACCCCTGAGGGAGCACAACATGACAACATTGTATAACTTGAGCGTTAGCTCCTTCTTGTCCCACGGCTATAGTTTGTTTCTGATCAAGATAAATCACAACTAGGGTCTGATAATTTTTATAAGTTAAAATTCCAAATGATCTCGTTTTTTGATATTTGAAAACAGTAAAAAATATACTTTCCAGTTAAACAATTAAAAGATTTAAATACCCATAAAAAGAGTAAATTTGTACCTTCCTACATTCTTCCCAATCGTGAGTCACCGGATGTAAAATGTTGAGGAGGGCTTTGGTGGTCTGGATGTGACGTTGCCTATCTTGATTTTCCAGTTCAGCTGCATACGTCAGAGGTAAAGTTACAACGGCTGGACTATAGTTACAAGCAAAATAAAGTATATTGTATCAATAACTATTAGTTAAACAAACTTAAAAAGTACTAACAATTTAAAAACATACAACTAAACAAGTTGTAGTGATACGTTGATCATTTACAAATAAAAGCATCAACGTTATGATTATATAGCTTTTCAGTCATACCATGCTGAATCAGCCCTTCAACAGTCATACCATGCTGAATCAGCCCTTCAGCAGTCATACCATGCTGAATCAGCCCTTCAACAGTCATACCATGCTGAATCAGGCCTTCAGCAGTCATACCATGCTGAATCAGCCCTTCAGCAGTCATACCATGCTGAATAAGCCCTTAAACAGTCATACCATGCTGAATCAGCCCTTAAACAGTCATACCATGCTGAATCAGCCCTGAAACAGTCATACACGCTGAATCAGCTCTTAAGCAGTCATATCATGCTGAATCAGCCCTTAAACAGTCATACCATGCTGAATCAGCCCTTAAACAGCCATACCATGCTGAATCAGCCCTTAAACAGTCATACCATGCTGAATCAGTCCTTCAGCAGTCATACCATGCAGAATCAGCCCTTAAACAATCATACCATGCTGAATCAGCCCTTCAGCAATCATACCATGCTGAATCAGCCCTTAAACAGTCATACCATGCTGAATCAGCCCTTAAACAGCCATACTATGCTGAATCAGCCCTTCAGCAGTCATACCATGCTGAATCAGCCCTTAAACAGTCATACCATGCTGAATCAGCCCTTAAACAGTCATACCATGCTGAATCAGCCCTTAAACAGTCATACCATGCTGAATCAGCCCTTCAGCAGTCATACCATGCTGAATCAGCCCTTAAACAGTCATACCATGCTGAATCAGCCCTTCAGCAGTCATACAATACTGAATCAGCCCTTAAACAGTCATACATGCTGAATCAGCCCTCCAGCAGTCATACCATGCTGAATCAGCCCTTAAACAGTCATACCATGCTGAATCAGTCCTTCAGCAGTCATACAATACTGAATCAGCCCTTAAACAGTCATACCATGCTGAATCAGCCCTTAAACAGCCATACCATGCTGAATCAGCCCTTAAGCAGTCATACAATACTAAATCAGCCCTTCAGCAGTCATACCATGCTGAATCAGCCCTTAAACAGCCATACCATGCTGAATCAGACCTTCAGCAGTCATACAATACTGAATCAGCCCTTAAACAGTCATACCATGCTGAATCAGCCCTTAAACAGCCATACCATCCTTAATCAGCCCTTAAGCAGTCATACCATGCTGAATCAGCCCTTCAGCAGTCAAGTAAATAATCAACGTTGGTTTAACTAGAATAATCTTCCTTTACCAAATTTATATAAAGCATGCACCTTGATGTTATATGTATAATCAATCTACTATGCATTAATAACTCATTAATATAGGAACTAGGTTTTGATTGCGGAGCTAAAACATCAGACATGTTAATTTAATTATACGGTAAATATTTCAATGTAGTTTTGAATATTAAAGAAATTTAGTTTTAAATATCGCTTATGTGAGAATAGTAAGAAAAACTAGCTTTTTACTATATATCAGTTGCGAAATATGTACTTTTAGTTATTAAAATGAGTTAAAATCGGTCTACGTATGACATTTATTGGTAAAAGAAATATAATATTACCATATAAACACTGTATTTTAAGGAAGTAAATACATTTATATCATACGTAAGTCTTCACGTGAGTTCGACCTAAGTAATTGTTGGTTTCGCTGATAAAATAAATCTATTTTGCAATATCGAACAAATAGATAGCAATTATTTATAATTAGACAACAATTCTTTATAATTGTAACATAATTCAACAACAAGTGTCACGGTCATTGCAAGGAATTTGCCGATTTAAACGATTCACACACATACTTACATTTGTACTTTCAAAATGAACATTCAGTTGATCAGAAAAAAGTTGATTTAACCCCCCTAACATACATAAAAAAACCTTATTGAATATACACGTATGTTATTTTTTAGCCACCCTCCCTCCCATACACATACAGTAGTATTGACCTCCCAACCTCCCGTACACGCACAGTAGTACTGACCTAATCACCCTCCCATTTACGCACAGTAGTACTGACCCACCCACCCTTCCATACACGCACAGTAGTACTGACCTACCCACTCTCCCAAACACTTAAGGTAGTTTTGACCCATCCACCCTCCTATACATGTACAGTGGTATTAACCCAACTGCTCCCATACACGCACATTATTAATTAGTGTGAGTGCATCTAAAATGTTACTGTTAGTATTGTTTTAGTATAAAGTTCTATATAGCAATCAAATCTTTGCCGGCGTAGAGGCTAAGGTTTTATAAAACAAGATGCAAGTTTTGGGGTAATATTTTCCAACAGAACTACCACAACCACTCTTGAGTGAGAGGGTTATTAAGTCAATACATCGGATTATGTGTGTGTGGGAGGGTTAATACTACCGTACTTGTTTTGGTGAAACAATCAGTACATCACTCATTAAATAAATTTACGCAATGGATGCAGGCTCTTGTGGAATGAGGACTGAAATTTAGAATATAAAAAGAATTGTAAGAGAATGGTATGTTTGGAAATTGTAAGGTAAGATAGAAGCAGCATCTGATGCGGGTAGACTTGATACATCTGGACTGGGAATTGTGACAGTACATCACATGAACTTAAACCTTGTAAATGATAATGATGAGGCCGCAGGACCTTTGACTCAAACCAATACCAATATGGATGGAGAATTAAATAGAAGAGGCAGTTTTAGATGTGACGAGATTTGCTATAACTGGAGTGGGAATTGTGGCAATACACCACACAAGCCTAAACTTTGTAAACGATAATGTTATGGACGTAGATGCCAACTATCAACAATTTTGGGGAGTGTTATGTTGGGGTAGGGGGAAACTGGTGGAGCGTCGTGGGTGACTATATAACTGGACTGGGAATTGTGGCAATACACCACACGAGCCTAAACTTTGTAAACGATACTGTTATGGACGTAGATACCAACTATCAAAAATTTTGGGGAGTGTTATGGTGGTGATGTGGGAGACTGGTTAGCGTGGTGGGAGACTATATAACTGGAGAGGGAATTGTGGCAATACACCACACGAGCCTAAACTTTGTAAACGATAATGTTATGGACGTAGATACCAACTATCAACAATTTTGGGGAGTATTATGCTGGTGAAGTGGGAGACTGGTGGAGCGTCGTGGGAGACTATATATCTGGAGAGGGAATTGTGGCAATACACCACACGAGCCTAATCTTTGTAAACGATAATGTTATGGACGTAGATACCAACTATCAACAATTTTGGGGAGTGTTATGTTGGGGTAGGGGGAAACTGGTGGAGCGTCGTGGGTGACTATATAACTGGACTGGGAATTGTGGCAATACACCACACGAGCCTTAACATTGGAAATTATATTGATATGGTCACAGAGACCTGTCTTTGTAAATGGTAATAATTAAAATATTATACTGATACTTAATAATGCTAAAGCAATAATTATAATATATCAATGGCAAAATATTGCATAAAACTATCCATTAGGTTAGTCTGAATACAATGAATAATATGTTTAAGAAACTTTCACGGTCTCAGAGTTTATCAAGTCATCGGGACGTCAAGTTCATCCAAAGTTCAGTTTCAAAGACCACTAAATTGTCTTACATACAACATACATACTTCAAGTCAACAAGAGGGCGTTAGAACTGGGATAACATCTAAGCTATCTTTCCTTAATCTAAGACAATGAAACTCTCAGAGTTCAGTATTTTCTCGGGAATGAAACAACACTCAGTTACCATATACGTTAACACTCGACACGTCAAGCTGATATTGTAGTGAGATAACATCTATATAAATTCCTTATCTTATCGAAGACGTGAAACTCTCAGAAATCAGCACGTCTTTGAGACGTCAACGCTTAGTTATTACGTTTGATAATACTCTCACATACCCAAAGCCACGTCAAGTCAAAAAGCTGACTGGAAAAACATCTACAAGCTATTTTGTAGTCACTATACCTCATATTCCTTATCTTAAGTGAGTCAGTGAAGTTCACTTTGTTCAGCATGTATTTGAGACGTCCAGATTAGCCAAAAATCAGTTACTAACATCACTAATTACTCTCACACCCAACATAATCTCGTCAATTCAACAAACTGACATTCAAATTGGGACATTAACTACATACAATTCCTAACTTGTCTTTGACAGTGACGCTCTCAGAGTTCAGCATGTCTTTGAGACGTCAAGTTCAGTTAGCACTCAGTATCCACGATCGCTAATTAACTTCATAAGAACATACCGCTGTCAAATAGAGAGACTGATATTCGTACTGCGATATAAATATCGTATTGCTCGGTATATATTATTTTGACTTTATTTTGGTAATTGGAGTACGTTTCAATTAGTTTATTTATTGAAGAGAGAGAAACAGTAATTACATAAAAATTCAATATATTGTTCTTGAATTGTATACAGTAAATTGGAGTCGAGTTAAAGAAGAACAAACCAGTTACAGTAAATAAAATGTTTATATTTCAGATATGTTAGAGATGAGTCACCTCCTATAAATACTTATGTCTGGACCCCTCACTGAAGTGTCATCTGAACCACGAGGAGGATAAGTTGGCCTATTATCATAACACATAGTTTATATATTTATAACATATACTATTATACTGTCATAGACCTTCAATTACTGTTTATAACTTGAACCCTCGTTGGTGTTGTTGGTGTTATACTCGCAACAACGTGTTTGGGAATCGCTCAGGTGAATCCATATTTAACAATTTATAACAACAAATTTATTAAGAGTGCATGGACGTTTTCTTTTTTTCTTGGGAATATAACTGGCATTCAATTTCCACTATGTCTTATCTATATTCATATTCTAAAGACGTTACGCATGTGTTAGGTACTTGCGTAATATTATAGAGTGGTTTATAGTTTGAATCAGGCTACTGTAACTCTAAACACTAACAAGGATTTAGAAATATATGGACAATTTAATAGTTTATCAAATATATGAATTCTGAGAGAAAATACTTATATGTAAGATTATGAATTTTAAGCCTAAACGCCTAAAGCTCTGATGTATTATAAAGTATAAAAATAAAAATAAAACAGCTGTAGTAAAAGTCAGATTTATAAAAAAAATTCAATTTATAATAAGTGATTGCATAAATTAACTAAAAACTGCACTTTAAGTTAAATATGACCATGAAGCGTAAATAAACTCAGGCAAACGTACATTTTTCCACGACACATTTCGTCTCATCCATCCTTACCTATGAGTATGACACCATGTTTTGCTCAAAGTGTGTACTTTTTACTGAAAACGATCATCGGATCCAGTGAATCATCGTAGATATATCAATTGTACAAACACTTTCGACACCATAGAGCGTTTTAAACTATTCTTAAACAGTTTTTAGTTGATGATAAAATTTAGTCCTTTAGGCAGCTTAATCGTCAACCGGACGCCTGCCTGAAATGGAAGTCGTTCACTACTATTGATTACAGCTGCTCCTACTCTCGTATCATGTTGGTCAACATTTGTACCTTTAATCAAAATACACTTTGATTGACAGAGTAGAATCAGTGAACAAGAACATACTGCTGTCAAATAGAGCCTTTGATATATATAGGCATGTCAGAGTCAGAAAATCAAGCTCGCTGAAGGAATCCCAAACAAAATATTTTTGAATTTTACCCTAGCGATGATTCTAACAGTTTTTTTTCAAAGCCCGTCCCATATTTTAGAGCATCCACCCGATAATATGAACCAGTAAGACATGTGTGGATAAAAAGGCTGAAGTAAGCCATTCTTTAACACCTCAGGGTGCATTTTTAGCTGGGCTTAGCGCATACAGGATAGAGTTAACTTTTAAGACAATTGCTGTTAACATGATCCTACCAGGTCAGCCCTTTATCAAGCAAGGTAAATTCCTAGCGATTTAAGCAATTTGGTTTTATCTCTAAGCTAGGTTTCCAGCATAATAACAGGATATTATTGAGAATTATCTCACTGTCTTAAACTTGATAAATTTTTATTTATAATTAAAATCAGCACTTGGTAATAACGAGAATGGAATCAGCTTTCTTCTGGGAAAGAAGCTCAGCAGTTTCTACCATAAGTAACCAATTTGCCAATAAATGTAGAGTAATTTGAACACCGTCAGAAACATAGTTGGCTTCCAACAAAGTTTCATGGTATTACTTCAAATATAACCTGGTTAAGTTTAATACGTGTGTATGAACTTAGGAGGAACAACCAAGTTTTATACGTGTGTATGAACTTAGGAGGAGCCACCAAGTTTTATACGTGTGAATAAACTTAGGAGGAACCACCAAGTTTTATACTTGTGCATACACTTAGGAGGAACCACCAAGTTTTATACGTGTGTATAAACTTAGGAGGAACCACCAAGCTTTATATGTGTGTATAATCTTAGGAGGAACCACCAAGGTTTTATACATGTGTATAAACTTAGGAGGAACCACCAAGCTTTATACGTGTGTATAAACTTAGGAGGAACCTTGAAGTTGTACACGTGTGTATACACTTTGGATGACCATCAAGCTTTATACGTGTGTACAGGTATAAACTTAGGAGGAACCACCAAGTTTTAAACGTGTATATACACTTAGGAGGAACCACCAAGTTTTATACGTGTGTATAAACTTAGGAGGAACCACCAAGCTTTATATGTGTGTATAAACTTAGGAGGAACCACCAAGCTTTATAAGTGTGTATAAACTTAGGAGGAACCACCAAGTTTTATACGTGTGTATAAACTCAGGAGGAACCACCAAGGTTTATACGTGTGTATACACTTAGTAGGAACCACCAAGTTTTATACGTGTGTATAAACTTAGGAGGGACCACCAAGTTTTATACGTGTTTATAAACTTAGGAGGAGCTACCAAGTTCTGTTGTTAAGGAATAAAGTATAACTTTTCGAGTTTATCCTTCAGAAATCCGCGTATTATTTGTGCCATACATTAAAGAATAAATATTCGAATTATAAATGAATAATTATTTTTGCACCGTGAAAATCTCATTTAATAAGATAGTTATTATGTAGTTATTATTACAGTGACCGTTAAGACGAATAGTGATGTTTTATTCACCTTAGAATACCTATAAAAGGAATAAAGTAAAATGTTCCATTCTATCCGATTATATTTTGTCCCACGTACAAATAAATAAATAAATGAAACATGCGTTAAGAGATCAGTGGGTGGATTTCAACAGTAAGACACTTAACGCTGATTTAATCCACCGTTATGACAGTCTAAAAATATGTTAAGTGGAGAATTAAGTAAGTGTATACCGATTATGAATTATGCAAGTTTATTGGGTTTTAAAATCTCTAAAATATACACAGGCTTTCATATAATACTGACTAAACCACCACTTTAGGGGCAGAATGTGTCGTAATGGTAGCTTTTCAATTTCATACTCACCTTCAAAAATTATTATAATTGTAACTAAGAAATATTACAATTTCAGTAAACATGTAAAGTAAAAATTAACAATCACCTTAAAAAATACGAATATTATATGTTTAAGGGAAATTTAATCAACTAACAAATAATGTCTATTAATTAACTCCCTTCTATCACTGACTAGTTCAAAATTATTAGTATTATAGATAAACTAGACGCTTGTAGGGGCAAAAACCCCTAAATAAATAAAATGTTGCTGTCAAATCTTTATTATATAATATTTAACTAATTATAGTTTGTAAAACTCATCATCATATGCAGGTTAATCAAGTATTATTGTTGTGTAAAACTTCTCTGTACACTATATTTTTTTGTGTAGGAAGTTTTGTTTGTGGGACTGTCTTTTCAATAATTTAATTCTGTCTGGGGATTTTGTCCTACCTACTAAATTCAACATAAAATTGCCGAGGTGTAAACACTGTTTTGTTTAGTAAATGCCAGCTTCATAAAAAAGGTTGGGGTTGTGCCTTGTTAATTAGAGTATAAAACATTAACAGCTGGAATATTTAATTTTCTTATTGACAGCTGGACTCAATAAATCAAAACAAAAGTTAGAAACCTTCTTCACATAAGATTACCATGTGAGCTTTAAAGGCCAATGGGGTGGAGCCCTAAAGGTGAATTGCAAAATCTTTAGTATTATAGATAAACTATAATGGAAAGATACTATTTCCATGTATGTAGTTTTAGTTGTGAAGCTGATTGTACACTTATAAAATTATGTTTCGAAAAGTATGTTACTCATTCAATGTTCAATGAACATGTGAAATGTTTTACTTTAATAGAAAAAATATTTAAATTTTAATATGTGTAATGTAAATAAATTGCTTGTACTTGAGCAACTATTGTTGTTAAAATAGGACGAAGAAAAGTAAATATGATCTAATCCATCGTCATCTAATGTTTGGTATAATTTTATATTTTAAATATTTAAATAAGTTAAATATTTATTTAGATCACTAAACAGCTTTATTATTTAATTTGTTTTTAAAAAAACTCAATGCGTCTTCATAGATTTTAACATTTACAGCTGGCTATGTCTTGGCCTACTACAAAATGTAAGAACAAACCTTTGGCTGTCATAAAATATTTTTCCCGCCATCTACAATATAATAGCTTTAAAATGAGCCATTTCCGAAGGTGGAGTGTATCGCTTGGAGTTTGACGCAACCGATTCGCCTTACGATATTAAATATATAGATACTGTCGATAGCCACAAATAGTAGTTTATTAAGTGATGAATTGAGATGCACTTATTGATAAAATACTCAAAAATATACGGCTTTCTTCTGTTTACGAATATAGTAAATCAAACATGAACAACAGTATCTTAATAACTGTAGTACATCTGTGGGACAAAGAAAGAAAGATTTTGCAAGAAATATAATTACGACTTAAATTAAAAACTATGTATGACAGGAATTGAGCATTTACACACAAAAAGGGGAATATTGGAAGAGAAATTATAACATTACTTAACTAAACTTCAGGAGATGATCTTAATACATAGCCAAGAAATTGGGGTTGATAAATGAAGTGAGATGAGATGAGCCATCGTCTCAGTCACAGTAGCAAAAGGTCTTGAGGTGAAGCTCGAAGGTCGTTAATCATCAGTATAAAGACTTGAAGCTCGCCATTACATGTCTGAGGACAGTTTGTATGACTTTAGCAAAATATAATGTATGATCATCTGTGAGCTATTTACATAATACTTACTACTTGCATAGTAATTTGAAGTGAAAGGAATAATAATTGAAGTTTTAATTAAAATCCATAAATTGCGGATTTAAATTAAAACTGGATTTTGATTTGTTTCCACAGTTAATAAGATACAGATTCCCCAAAAATAAACATAGTAAGTTAAATTATAAAAACATACATTAAGAACAACTGATCTTTATCAAATTTAGTCATAAATTATAAAAAAAACGTAAAAAACATTTTCAGATACCTTTTTTAATGCATAACTGTTATAAATAAACTGAATTAGTAAATATATTTTAAGAACCCATGCACTGTTTTGTTATTATTAAATAAAAAATAGTCATGCAATTGTCAATAATATAAGCATATTATATTACAATAATAAGAAGCTTGTACAGTCTGACGCTTTCCATTAGAATAATTTTAATTGCCTAAGGGAAACGCTTTATTAATTAATTGTTAAAGATATATTGTGAGGATCATATTGTCTATATAATTATTAACCTTAATTTTAATATATTTCTGTAGTAGTTAAGTGTAGGAGTCTTGTTCATATTTAATTCATAAAAATTGCTTGGTATGTGCTGATTTTTTATTTCAGAAAGTATAATTTGGAGGGTTAATTTTATTTTTAACGGTTTAGTTAAAGCCTACATAGGCTACATGACAGAGTGCATACAACCCTATTAGAGGTATTGATAGTCCAGCAATTCAGTTATGTTCAGCCTTAGGCACCAGGGTTGAGTTTGGCTTTGAAGCTAATGTGAATACTCCATAACCTACAATGTCACATGATGTGTATAGCACAGAGTTAAAGTTCTAAGCCTTATTTCCAGAAAGGAATATTTTGAAAACTAACATATTTTGAAAATTAAATTCTTAAATAATTTATTTTTCAATATATGATATCATTTCAAAATATCTTATCATATTATAGCGCTCGTGTTAAACATACTGTTTAATATGCACCCTTTCGATCCATCCCTCGTATGAATATAATTGCTTTTTTTTAATATAAATCGTATTACTATATAAATTTATGATATTTTCAATACATCACATTTCATTCTGTAACAAACAGTTAGTAATTGAGTGTCACTTGTAATAAAAATGACATGTTTTTCTTTTTTTACTTTCTTCCATATGCGTTAGCATAGAGAAAGTATGTGATTTTCAAAAACAAATGTTGTACAGTTGGTCTAAAAATCCATTTTAGAGTCCCCTGAACAAAAGAAAAATTTTTTTTCGAAAAAGAATGTTGGTGTCAGTCCGTATGTGTGTCTGTCTGTGTGTATATGTGCAGTTCGCTGGAGATCAAATGGATGGATCAATGTTTGTTAAATTGGTATGTAGGTCTATTTAGCCAATACCTCCAGTAATTTTCTTTCAATTTTCTGAAATATTAGATTTTTTAATTTTTTTGGGCAAAAACTTACAAAAATGTATTTTTTTTTCAAATATGGCTCTAACGATTTTGATTGCATTATCATGGAAGATGTGAATTACAATTTAAAATATTTTATTAAAAACCAAATATCTCTTACTAGTTTTTAAAGTTATGGAAAAAAATGTGGTATAAAACTGGTAATTTTCAAATTTTTGATATTTTAGTGTTAAATGTTGGGGAAAGTTTGTGCCAATTCTTTGGAATCGTTTATTTTTGTTATTAAAGCATATAGGCCTGTGTGCTGAAAAGATTATTTGTGACAGATTTAACTTAATTCCTCGCAATTTCATTAGAAAATGTAACGTTTATTGACATTACGAAGTAAGTGGGTAGTTTTTTATTTGGTTGTTGTTATATTTTGAAACTAGTTTTTATTTTTAATGTTTAATCGAGTAGTGGTAAGATTTAGACAAAAATCATACTATTCCCCTCATTGCTATTCCTCCAACTATAATTTTGGAGATTGATGAGCAAATTAAATTTCATTTCAAAGAATACACATAAAATACAAATTAAAAGCACTTATCAAATTTATATGTATTACATTTTTACATACAAATCTTTAAAATTATTCACGTCGGTTATGATAAATTATATAGTACTTTTAATAATAAAAAAAAACTTATAAGTAAGTAAATTTTAAAGAGAAAATAAATATAATAATAACAATACCCAATAGAAAAATCAAAATAAATGATTTCTGGCGTCCATAAAAGTTATTCATAGAGAATATTGAATTTAAAGCGAATGTTAGTGAGCATTGTACACTTATTTTTATTCATTTTGTTCGTTGTTGTTGTCTATCGCCGGCCGGCAAATGTGCTATGTTAATATGTTTAAATGTTTATATTTTAAATGTTTTTAATGTTTAGTGTAATGTAAATAGTGACGTTTTTGGAAAGCCTGATGATGAAGCTCTATGCTTCGAAATGTACATAGCAGATTATGTTTGAAGAACTGTTCACAGGAAAAAAGGTAATTTAACCAGTATTATTTCTACTTATTTTTAGTAATTGTTGTTAGTAATGAGAAATAACCAAATATTGTTATATATAATTAATAATCATGTTTAATTAATAATTAATCAAATCATGATATCTGTGAAGTGAGACATTTTACATCGTTATAAGAAACCGAACAATGAATGTTTATTATTTACTGCTGATCATTGATTATTTAGAAACTACAGATCGATATTTTTTATATCCACACGGAAAACATAACTTAAGTATATAGCAAACAAATTAATTACTCTTTGGTGATTCAATATTACCAACAATCATGGTAGGCTAATAAGTCTCACTAAATCAACCGACAATCGGATATTGTTTTGTAATTGACTTGTTTCATTCATTGATTGTCCAATCTTGATGGGCCTGATTATATATCACATATTATTATCATTTTTCACGGCTTTTATTGCATTTTCTTATTGCAACTATTGTCAAGAGGTTTCAAAAGGTCCATCATCATATTTTGTTTGATGAATATTTTATTACATGCATTACTTAAATTAAAATACAAACACCATAAGTCAAAGGTCTCAGTTTGATTTCTATAAATAAGACCCTCCACTTCAGAAATGCTCTTTGAAAAAAGATACTAAATATTGAATATAACTGTAATATATATTTAAAAATGGGAGGGATGGTTTATAGGAAGTTGTACAATTGGAGCGTACTATTTCTTAACATTGGTTACCTCTTGTGATAAAGCCACTTGATTAATAGTGCAGTAATTAAATTTAGTAAATAATCTATTAAATTTAATGTGTTATACAGCATCCGTCTCTTGTAAATGGGGAATTTTCGTGTCCACAGCAATCAATAAGCTGTTCGTGTCCTCTAAGTGGTGATAAACGAACGATGATATTGGCAGATGAACTGTCATGTGCTTGATCTCCCAGCTATGTAAGCAAAAAAAATAAATAAAAAAGCATAAGAAAACAACATTAACACAAAAACATAAATACAGCCTTTGTTAGGGTCAGAGAAATTGTAAAGTTATATAGGTTTTGGCTTGAACCTGTCAATAATTTAAATGTTGAATGTCTCAGTAGAGATAAGTGTTTTTAAGTGAGAGTCCTCTCAGAAAATAATGTCGATATCTTTTCCCCAGAAAGAATTAGAAAGTACTCGTAGAACAAGGAAACTTATTCCGTAGGTGGAGGTTATCAGATATAGAACATAGTACGTGTAAGATCGTACGTGTAACATAGTACGTGAAAGATCGTACGTGTAACATAGTATGTGTACGATTGTACGTGTAACATAATACGTGTAAGATTGTACGTGTAACATAGTACGTGTAAGATCGTACGTGAAACATAGTACGTGTAAGATTGTACGTGTAACATCTTACGTGTAAGATTGTACGTGTAACATAGTAAGTGTAAGATTGTACGTGTAACATAGTAAGTGTAAGATTGTACGTGTAAGATTGTACGTGTAACATAGTACGTGTAAGATCGTACGTGTAACATAGTATGTGTACGATTGTACGTGTAACATAGTACGTGTAAGATTGTTTGTGTAACATAGTACGTGTAAGATCGTACGTGAAACATAGCACGTGTAAGATTGTACGTGTAACATAGTTCGTGTAAGATTGACGTGTAACTTAGTACGTGTAAGATTGTACGTGTAACATCTTACGTGTAAGATTGTACGTGTAACATAGTAAGTGTACGATTGTACGTGTAATATAGTAAGTGTAAGATTGTACGTGTAAGATTGTACGTGTAACATCTTACGTGTAAGATCGTACGTGAAGCTTGATATTGAAGATGTTGAACATGTACGTATGATGAACTAGTGTTTAACACTCATTCATCAGTGATTTAAGGATGAATATGCCAGGAGTTGTCGACTTTGTACAAACATCCTTTCAATGTCATTTATAATCTAGATAGGCAGGTTTACTCGACTGACTCAGCCCTTAGGACTTGAGTTGACTTTGCCTCAACCATCATGTTTGATATTTTAGTAGTTCTATACTTATCCTAAATAGAACGGTTTCCTTGTGAAGAAACCCATTTAATTATATATCAATTTTAATTTATACTCAGTTACTATATTTGAATATAACATTTCTACATATATATATACAGTAATAATAATAATAACTGGCCTTAAATTTTTATTATTTTTTAAACTAAAATTTACCATACACACTATTGAGCCTTCGATTAAATATATTTCATCTTGATTTTAACAACTAAATATTTTGGAACAATTTACCTAATTAAGTACTCATTACTTAACGTATTTAATTTCGATGTACACCTTCATTAATATAATAATTAAAATATTAAAGCTACACATACACAAGTTTTAAAATTCAAACCGCCATAGAATGTTCATAAGGTAAAAGATTCCTTTCAGACATTTAGGCTATATTCTTGATTTCACAATGAATAAAACACATTTCCATGTTTTTAAAGTTATGAAAAGTGTTTTGTAAAGATATTTTATAGAAAATTATCTCAATAATAAATGCTAATCAATAACAACATTAATGGTCCGCTTCCAGGAAAACAAACTTTGTAAAATTAAGCGCACGTTTTGAGAAAATAGTGTTGTCAAATGTTTCCCAAAATAAATGTCTGCATACTATAGTTTCCACTTATGTAATTGATAGATGGGGTGAATAATAGCATTGTCAGTAGTAACAAAGACATATTATTGTTGGTTGATTTGATTTATTTTAGTTTACTTACTGCCCAATTACTGATGAGCTAATTGTTATTATTGTTTATTTTAACTATACTTTTTAAGAAAGCCGTTTAAAATAATTATATCAGAAAAAGTTCAGTAAAATAATCATAAAATAAAACAAAAGTACAAGGCTGTTTCTTAATACTTAAAACAGTTTCGTATTTGGACAAGATTATGTTTACAAAGCTGATTAAATCAAAATTAAGTACAAGTAATTTTTGAACTTAATTTTAAAAACTGTTATATCACTGATATAATCACCAGCTATCTACAGAAGATATATATTTACTCCTTGGGGACCCATAACAGGGTTGTTTCCTGCCTCAGGTGGAGACAGGATCGGGATGACTGGCCAGGGAATAAGGGAATATAACCCACCATCTAATTTTCGCGAACTATATTGATATAGTTATTTACCAATGTAAACCTAAGATAATATTTCAATGTATGTAGTTTTAGTTGTGAAGCTGATTTTACACTTATAAAATTATGTTTCATAAAGTATTTTACTCATTTGACGATCAATGAACATTTGAAATGTGCTACTTTTCTAGAAAACATATGTAAATGGTTTTAATATGTGTAATGTAAATAAATTACTTATACTTGAGTACCTATTGTTGTTAAAATTGGTTGAATAAAATTAATGTAATATCATCGTCATATAATTTTTAGTTTCTTTTATATATTATATATTTAAATAAGTTAAATAGTTCACTAAAAATCTTTATTATTTAATTTGTTTTTAAGAAACTAAATGCACCTTCATAGATTTTAACATATACAACTGGCTATGTCTTGGCCCACTACAAAATGTAAGAACAAAAAAAATATTCCATACAAAAGTATTAAAAATATTGTAATTCTAATTCTATAAAGATCTTATTAGAATTCGTTTTGCAGTTTGCTGTATTTTTAATAATACTTTTAATTATTCTTGTTATTTGACGTACAGGAGTGGTTGTAACAAATAACTACAAGAGTGTTTAAATAACTAAAAAATGTAGTATATTTTGTAGGCTTGGCTTGAATTTTTAAAATAGTTTTTTCAATAACCTTTATCCACTTATTACTGCCTCAATACCTTTATTCAATACTGCACTTAAAAAACACACAAAGAATTCGAAAGCTGAAGTTTTTGCATGTCTTGCTACTTTTACTTGCACATTCACAGTCTGGGGGGTGTAGGTTGATTGGTTGTATAAATAAGATGGATTACATATGTTTTTCGTTAATTAAAAACAAATCCTGTTTAATACTTCGTATGTACAAATTTTAGATCCTAAATTCTAAAAGTAATAATTTTAGCTTCTTAATTTATACTACATACAGTATATGTTTTTATCTCATTATTTCTTCTTCCTCTCTTGTCTTTTTTAAAATATATTTTGCATCGCAGCTATTATAAATGATGTTCTTTACTAATAGTAATAATATTTTATTCAGTAAACTTATCATTTCTTATATTTAGATTTGTAAAATATATATAATACGTATATTTGTTAGATATTTAACGTTGCATATGATTAAAGTTAGAATAATGACTCATACGAAAAATTGCATTTGGGCCGCTAAATAACTGAGAGAAGTAATCCTGAACTAGTAATTTTAGGAATGTTATCCAAGTTGCAGTGACTTATGTTAATGGATTTATATTTTGTAGAAGATTTGTACCTAATACTTAACTATTATATTAATACTACTTACAGCGTATTATATTATTATACAAGTTAGAAAGTAAATATGTACAAAGTAAACGGGACACATAAGTATATAAGCTTAATATCACTAGTTCGGGGATATAATTCAGTATCCCCAGTAACAGATTTACCCTGTGTAGCCCTACTTAAGTGGACATGCGGTGAAACATGGTAGCGTCATCAGCTTTAAAAGCTACACGGTACAAATTGGTTTCTTGAAATGCATTAGAGATTTAATTTTTTACTTTATTAATTGGTTTTAGAATAACGATTTATACCATTTATGGTTCCTTTGATTAAGAAACTGTTTGTGTGAAGTAAATAAAACTTATTTTTAAAATAATGTTAATTTATAATGTGTATAGGCCTACAAACAAATATATAGAAGTTTTTACAACAAGCCTTTTAACAAAAATATAAGTATATACATATATATATATACACATTATATATATATATATATATATATATATATATATATATATATATATATATATTCCATATCGTTTATGGAAGTCAATTAAATTCATTTATTAAAATTCGTATTCAAAGGAACAACTATTCGATCAATATCTATAAAACTATCATTGTAACAATATAACTTTATTTTCAATATATTTTTAATTTGATATTTGGCTTAGTCCTTCCTCCTTCTGGAGAAAGTTTAGTAAAATTAAGGACAATTGTTTGTAAGAAAATTATTCCTTGTTAAGGTACAGCAGTTGCAATATCTGTATATGTAATCACTAAAATTGTATAAAAGACATTTGAACAAAAATATACGAAACGATTTATTTAGGTGCAAGAAGGTTGTTAATTAAGTTTTTATTTACAGTTTTAAATATAGCTTCTGCCACGGCTCTCAATGTAAGCCATATATGTTTTTAAATAATATCACCAAGTTTATTTATATTAAATAAAACTTAAATAAATCAGAAAGGAAGTGTCTGGAAAGTTCTGGTTGCTGTAGTTCAACATTTGCTCAGCAGTGCTCTGAGCCAGAAGGCACACACATGGAGCAAACGAGCTGTGCACACAACCCCGATGGGTGTGTATTCACTATCTACTATATCAGTGATCCGTATCAGCCCAAGGCATCGTTAGTTTAACTTTAATGTCTCTGGGAATATTTTAGTAGTGGAAACCTTTCGTGAACGGACTTTAAAACCAAACACTATCTCATTCAGGTGCCGCTTTGGGGTTTGTAATATATTTAATACAAACCTAAATCTATTACATAGCATTCAATAAAAAAGAACTTTAAATATACCAAAATATAATACATTAAAATTATTTTAGCTAACAGTTTTCTTCAACAAATAATTTTGTCGCACTTAAGCCTCCGAACGCCTACCTGGTGTAGGCTTTGGAACTAATTGCAAATATGTCGATTATAAAATAAACCGCTTCTCTTATTTTCGTCCGTTCCCAAATGATGTGTGATTTGAACAGTCGTGTCAGTTGACTCTCCTTCGCCATATGACTAGTAGGCAGGTAGCTGACACCCGCGTTTCGCTGTTGAACATTACTTAAATTAAAAAGTAAACTTTTTCAACATATGTATTCCAATTGTAACATGCTTTTTAAGACAAGTGTGATTAGTGGCCACTGATTTAGACTTTTTCCAGTTCTTTTGCTTTAATAAACAAAAATACTGAAATTTGAAAAATAGTTATTAGTATACAGGAAATTAATCAAGAGATAAAATTAAAATCTGATTCCAGGGAGCTCTAGATAATTAATTGTGTTCTTGGTAAAAAAAGTAAATTTTAAATTTATACCCTCATCAGTAAATTTGTTTTTTATTTTAACGTTGACGTTATGGAGAATCAAATCCAATTCTGCTAACTGCAATGGCGGCATATAGCAGAGTTAAAAAAGGTGGAATGCATTGTTTTATATTATTTTAAAAGTATAATTTTAACGATTTATTTCATTTGTATGATAATTATTAAGTTGTTATTAAACAATATAGTTGATGATGGCTTTACTTGTAGCAGGTATCAAGATAAGATGATTTAATGAAACGTTTCTTACAACCCTAAGCCTTGAATTACGGGGAGGTTTTAGCGTCCCTAACCAATAAAAAAATTGTACTGTATAAAATGATAGGTTTTTGTTACTGTGTACACTAATCCGTATCTGACACTGTTCTTAAGTAACATCCTCAACTCAGACCTGGTAAGAAGTCTGGGATACAATGTTATTTTTTTTTCTTTCACGCCAAAGTACTGATAGCTACAGACATGAATGAACGGGGCTCCTTGCCAAGCCCTGGTTCGCAGGCGTTCTATAGGCTGTATTGTAGCGGGCACACTGGGCTATTAAGTCGCATCATAATGATGCCGTTATTAAATATTTTCTATATAAGGCGTTTTGTTTTACAGATAGCAAAATTGGTTTAATTGATACATTGTTTAACAAATCACTGAATGTTATTTAATTACTTGTGAAAATCAAACTTGTACAACTGTACTACTTATTTTTCCCTTAAACATTTATATCCATACTATTATATTGTCGTGAAAAAACTCCCTAGTCTACTATGTTGAAGAACACGTCATGTTATCATAACAATTTAATATTATAATATTACTTAAAAATAACTTAATGTGTTTGTCAAGGAACGTTACGTGAACACTTCAATTCCACATAAACATACAACAAGGATTTACAGTTGAAATACACATAAAGTGCTTTATTTCACTTCGAAATAAAACGTTTTGTACGTTTATAAAATTAAACGTAAATCATTAGTTTGTTTAGTTTGTGTGGTAAAATATTAGTTTGTGTTTAATTTTAAATGTGTACTACAAAAATTCGTTAAATCACATGTGTTAGTTGTTGTAATAAACATAAAAACGCCTTCCTTATTTTAGATACTACATGTGACGCATGGTTGTATGCTGGACGAATCCACGTTCATTCAAGTCTGTAACTACCAGTAGCTTAGAAATTGTTCACAAAGATCAAGTGCAAGCATGGTGGGTTGTATACAGTATGCTTAACATTTCCGAAAATATGTAACTTAATTATTTAGGGGTTGGGATGCTAACATACATAATCCAGTATGCTACGTGGAACATCAGAAAATACGTTTTTCTCTTTGATGGCGATAGTAAATGATATACAAATATTAATAGTTTCACATTGTTAAATAACTGAGTCTTATATCGTGGCAGGATTAAATTTACGTGGTTTCCTAGTTTCAATGCTGTTATATTTTTGGTTGGCTACACGGAAATGCAACACTGAAATCTACCACATGCCATTTAGTTCCTCAATCAAATTGGTTGATTCAATTTTGCAAACAATCATGGCAGGCTAATGAATATAAAATAATCAACCATAGGATATTCTTTGTGATTAACTTGTTGTTTGTATGATTAACCGCATAATCTAGATGGATTGAAGAAATTATACCGTAGACTTTATATTTCAAGTTAATTTTTAACTTGTGCTCTGGCATTTATTTTTAAGTCCAAAGTTATATTCAAGTTAACTATTTCACCACATTTAATGATTTAATTCTCGATTGAAAAGATATCTCAAGCTCCCATACTTTTTTTGTTTATATGACTCCCTAAATTTGTAGGTCAGTCCTTACCTGCAATTCATGATAGTGATCAGCGTAGTTTAATCAGTTTATTCCCAGCCCACTATTTATCGACAGTGCTCACGATTTTAAGTGATACTCCAAAAATAAAAAAAGAAATTTAAATTTAGAGTTTTATACACTTATTTATTCTCTTACTTGAAATAGTAAGCTGTATCAAATTATTATATAGATTTACTGGTAAAATAAAAGAATGAACGATGTTGTAAAGGCATAAATAACAGAAATATCACTACGTGTCCGATGATTGTCAGTAGATAACGCTAAAAGTATAACAAACGACCGTTACGTGACGTACAGCTCCCCTCCCCCCAGCGGGCGTATCTTGTCACGTACGATTGATTTCCAGCTTCCAAACTCCCATAGCTGTAGCCTATGTGTTACGACATTTTCCTTCCAAATTTCGAGTAAATCAAATTGAGTGAATTTGAGATTTTTATAAAAATTATGAGTTTTTTTATTGAGTAGATTATATATTACTAACTCTATGTAACGTAAATGTGATAAACCAAACAACTAGTCTGTTCCAAAAATTTAATACAAGTTCTATTTATCGGTCTATACTAGCCATACTAAAAAAAGTGTATTTAATTATTTATTACTTAATATAAAATAATTTAAACAAGTAAAACATTAGTTTAGCACGATTTAAGTATAGTACAATTTGTATAATGTCGTTCTTGATTAACCAAACACGTTTATTATATTCATACAAATATTCAATTACCGGAAGTTATAATAGGATCATATTATAAGCACTAAACATCAAATTTAAAACGTACATTTTCATATAAAACAAAGTAGCTCTAAACAAATATTCTTTTACTAAACATTTTTTAACGAAACTTATGTTTTAAGGATACTATGTATTAAACAAAATATTTCTTCGTACCTCAACATTTCCAATTGTCTGTAGTTATGGTATGGGAACATTAAAGTTTTTTTAACGATAAATCAAGAATAAAAACCAATTAAAAACTTATAGATTTATTGGTAGTGGTGAACTGAAACTTTAATATTTGCTCATTTAAACTTAAACAAGGCAAGAATACATCATTTAGTGCAAACAACCTGATTTTAATCCAGCTAGGCAGTTATGATACGGTGACTCAGCCATTAAGTTTTTGAGTTAACTTTGGCTCCAGTACATCACTGGAAGTATTTTAACCTCTACAGAGAGTTTTCCTTGTGCAAATATTTAATATTCTTGTTTAACGTTCTTTCTTGTTTAATTATGTACATTATAAATTTTAATAATGTATAGAATGCGATGTTTATATTTAAATTATGTATCTAAAGTGATTAACTGCCTGATATTTATGTGCCTATGGTGCTATTATATCATTGTTATTGCAATTGATCGTATGTTTAATGGTCTTTAAATAAAATACAAACATTATTGTGGTTTAGCTTATTTAATATTAATATTGTCAATATAAATATATAGTTTTCTCTTCTGTGACCAATTCAAGTGAAATAAATTCCTCAAACAAATTAAACTATCACTTACTCAAGATAAAAAAAAAAATAAAAAACCACGCCCAATTTTGTCTTAGAGCCAAAACCATTTAGCTTCCTGGCATGGCCATATCTTAAGTCATACATAACTCTGAGGACTTCAACGAATTTACTGTTATGTAACTCAATTACTAAAATGTTTTCAAATCTTATTTTGATTGTTAATGACTTTGACGAAGTTAGTTAGTTAGCACTGAAGTAATTGTATAGTAACTATATCTGAGACCATAAACTAAAGTAAAATAAAATACAAGCTATAATGAAAGTATGTCCGTAGTGCCAGAGGCGAGGACTTCAGCATGAGTTAGAGATAGCACAGGTTCAAACCCTAGTATTCACTGCAAGTTTTATCAGTAATATTCACCTTGTCAGTGTTGGATCCCCCTTTTTCTCTCTAAATAAGTTTCCCACATTATTCTACAGGAAATGGGCAAAAGAAGGTTAAAAAATGAGATTGGGCTCTCTTTTTGTAAAATAAATGCAAAAATACAAGAATATCAAACAACCTACTTTAGTTGCCAGAATTATTTTTACTAAGCTGATTAGTTATTAGTAAATATTAAGTAAAAAATTAGTATAAACAGTTTTTACACCAGATATATGATTCGTAGTAATCTTCAGAAGACGTTTGCACCCTGGGGAACCATAAGGTGTTGTTTTCCTGCCTCAGGTGTAGAGAGGCTCAATACGACTGGACAGGGAGTAGTGGCTATATAACCCACCCCTGATCCTTGTGAAACCCTCCCCTGGCATGTTAACCACTGTACATGGACCTAAGGACCTATTTACATCCATACAATGTTTAGTCGTTGACACTGATTTAATAGATATCAAACTTCTTTTAAGTATATCATCCATCCTAGCATATCTAAATGTGGCACTTAAAGTATGAAACAGAGTAAATTGTTAGATGAGTGTATTATAAAAGCATTATTTTCATGTATGTATCAAATTAGACCAAATTAATGAATGTCATCTATTTTGTTTAGTATTTAGCAGGGTAAAACTAATTTGAGTTGCTAACTCGAGTTAGAGATTTCGTTAGTTTATTAAATAGACTATTACCTAATTTGTTTAGGTAACACTATTTAAGCCATTTATTGTAAATACCAACGCAGTCTCACGTCTTAATCTACTACATACTGTGATTAGGAACATTTATATAACAAAATTACAAATATTACCCATACAAGTATTTGAAAAATTATAAGTAATTTTTAAATAGCCTACTAAGTAACATGAAAAGATATTAGAATAAAAAAATTAGGACCTTTTCCGTTAATTCACTACCACTACTTTTTCCGTTACATCACTACTAATACTTTTTGTGTCGCAATTATGGTTAAGTTAGGTGTCTACTAAAGTTGATCTGAAACTGTTAAATCCAATGATTAACATACCGCAGAATGCGCTCTCCGTGTGTAGGTTATCGGAAAGCGATGAGATAAGACCAGCGATATTGGATTCCTAGCGGATAAGGAGCCAGCTAACAGTTGACGTAAAAATGATTTGGGAACAGTTAATAGAGCATTAGAATAACTATTAAGTGATATTGAACTAACGGAAAAAAGTACTAGTAGTGAATTAACGGAAAATATCCAAAAACTGTAATGAAGGCCTGGTCGATAAAGACCTTAGTTTTAAGTCTCTTTCTATTAAACATTACACACAATAATATAATTTAAAACCTATAATTTTAGTGTTATGTTTTGTATTATTTTTAACTTATAAAATGCCAATCCTAAGAGATTATTTGAGTTGTCATTTGAAAATAGTTTTGTTCCCTTTTAGAGTAAATCTATTTAATTAAATAAACAAACGAATTTTAAATCCTTATTTATGGTAATGATTTGTTCTAAATATAAATCTTAATTACTAATCCATATATTTTCCATCCATCATTTTTTTATCGATTTCTTTTCTCATCACCTTACTTGTTTTTTATTCCACGTTTAACTAATCTTTCCTTAACATATATTTTCAAAGTTAAAACGAATTATTTATTTTACATAAATCTGCTTTTTAAATTCAAAATATGCTTAAATGTTGTATATATGATATTATTTATTACTAATTAGAAAGGTAGGTAATAAGAAGTAATACCTGCCTTTGTGGCTCACTTAAAAAGAAATTGTGGAAAGGAATGACGTAATGGTTTATTAAAATTACTTCAACTAACAGCACTTCAGTTGAAAAAGGAAAACAAAAAAATTGTTATTAGATTTTTAATAAAACCCAATTTCCCATGTGTAGCCCTACGTAAGTAGATATGTGATGAAACATGTTAGCGTTATCAGATTTTAAAGCAATAAAGCTTCATATTTCTATATAACTTCGTGTTGTTAACGGTTCTACAGTACACTGCAGAATGTGATTTAAATGAAACCATATTAAAATAATATTTATTTTAAATATATTCTTGTGTATCACAGTATAATTTTAAAATATTACGACTTTTTACTATCAGAAAAAAAGATAAAAAACAAAAAATAATAGAACAAGAAATTGAAAGCCCAACACTAACAAACACTACAGTACAAATTACTTATAGCTTAGTGTCAAATTAGTGATATCCCGGCATAAAATACCTCAACATGACATTTTACGAACATATGCACTAACTTACGTAGGGAATTAAAAATAATCTAGGCTACTCCGAATCTCTCTTATCATGGAACATTACTCTCATCGAGCTTACATTTCACTTAAAATCTTACATAAAACTTGCTGGGAGACAACCGGAGATGTATTTCACGGTTGTAAACTATCTTAGTTACCAGATCCTTTAAATAAACCATCCTTGTACCTATGTTGAGTCACTGCTCATATTTGGGAAGATGTAACTACTGTGTGGTACTTGAAATATAAGTAGGCCATAGCAAACGATCAGTAATATGATTGTGGAGCTGAAGCTTAGACCATTTCGTTCTTTTCAGAGCGGATTAGCTGGTCTCGGGGATACAGGTGTTGAGTGACTGTGACCGTTAGACTTAGCTCTGTGACGGGAGATTGAGGTGTATTACCATAGCAACCCCTGGCTCCCCTCTACTTCCAGGACCTGATAAACAAAGTGGTACTTAGGGCAGTGCCCTTGAAGCACTTCAATGGCCCTATTCGAGTGTAATCTTGGGTGAAATGACAGCTGTGTTGATTTTAGGATGAAAATTCAGTCGTCCCTATCACCCTTCAACTTGTGACTGGTCGATACAACCCCAAATACATTAAACAGCCAGATTGAAAACGCGTAATACCTATTTATAGATGCAATACTAGTCTTTTTTAACGGTTAAGCTGAACATTCATACTTCTAGTGAAAAAGAAAATGGGAAATATACTTTACAGATAGTATAAACGTTTATTATATTCAGTTAAAATAGATACAGTATATCATTGAGCATTGTAGGGTACAATAATGACTATTATAATTAAATAATGAAGGATTAGAATGATTGGATACACTACTGTACGTGTATGGGTGGTTGGGAAGGTTATCACCACCGTATGTTTATAATTGAGTGGGAGGGTCATAACTACTATACGTGTGCGGGAGGTTGGGAAGGTTATCACTACCGTATGCTTATAAAAGAGTGGGAGGGTCATAACTATTGTACGTGTATGGGTAGTTGGGAAGGTTATCACCACCGTATGTTTATAAGTGAGTGGGAGGGTCATAACTATTGTACGTGTATGGGTGGTTGGGAATGTTATCACCACCGTATGTTTATAAGTGAGGGTGTGTCATAACTACTGTACTTGTATGGGTGATTGGGAGGGTTATCACCACCGTATGTTCATAAGTGAGTCGGAGGGTCATAACTACTGTACGTGTATGGGTGGTTGGAAGGGTTATCACCACCGTATGTTTATAAGTGAGTGGGAGGGTCATAGCTATTGTACGTGTATGGGTAGTTGGGAATGTTATCACCACCATATGTTTATAAGTGATTGGGAGGGTCATAACTACTGTACGTGTATGGGTAGTTGGGAATGTTATCACCACCCTATTTTTATAAGTGAATGGGAGGGTCATAACTACTGTACGTTATGGGTGGTTGGGAAGGTTATCACCACTGTATGTTTATAAGTGAGTGGGTGGGTCATAACCACTGTACGTTATGGGTGGATGGGAAGGTTATCACCACCGTATGTTTATAAGTGCGTGGGAGGGTCATAACTACTGTACGTGTATGGGTGGTTGAGAAGGTTATCACCACCGTATGTTTATAAGTGAGTGGGTGGGTCATAACTATTGTAAGTGTATGGGTAGTTGGGAAGGTTATCACCACCGTATGTTTATAAGTGAGGGTGTGTCATAACTATTGTACAGTACGTGTATATGTGGGTCATAATTTACCTATTGCATTAACCCCTCTCCCAAACTCATTCAGTGGTCTTGATTGTCTCTTTTACATTTGTGAATCCCTCTGGTCTGATGAAGGTTTGGTTTATAAAAATTAATCACTATACTATTAGTACGTACATTGTAATGACATTTATGTTGTCATCTGTATTTTATATTTATCAACAAATAATATGTTAATTATAAAATCATTTTCAAATAGCTAACTTATTAAAATTAAAAAACGGTAAACAAAATATACGCACAAAAATTAAAGCAGCAAAACCATTCATTGTGCACAAAAGGGAAACTTACTACAATAACGTACAAAATAAATAATACAGATAGACAATAACAATGTTTTCCATCCTCTGTATTTGAAAGTAACAAAGATCGTAAAAAGTGATTAATATCAACATGCCTTTACATAAAAAATTTTAAGTTGATTTTTTCTTTTTAATATGAATAGTAAAAATGTTTAATTGTCGTACAATATACAGAGGCGTACGTTTATTTTAGATAACGTTGACGTATTTAAACACTATAAATATATTGAAATAACAGATTAGTAACAGTTATACCTTAGACATTGTAGTAGTTTAGTGGTAATTAGTAATTTTGTTCTAATCAAACTTTGACACCTCGATGAGTTACACAGTTAATCCCGTCCACTCACCCTATGAACTCTGGTCTATTGACAATTTCATTACTCTCTCAATTGATAATTGTGTATATTTATTTATTGGCATAACACGAATAATTAGCAAGATATGGGTGTATATTAGTAGTAAATAAGTGCAATGAGTGTGTGTAGTTATTGTTACTAACTAAGATCACCCGTTTCTAAGAAAGACCTATTTATGAAAAGCCCAATAACGCATTGGTATAATTTATAGCCCCCTGACAAGCTTTATATTTTTTCTACTCAATTATTGTTGTTAATAGGATTTACTATAATCAGTTGCTTCCACAACACTTAGCCCTGAAGTAGCTATATTAGACAAATAGCTCCGTTTGTCTTATTTTTCATATCATGTATAATTTGTATTTAATATGTTTTGTTCGTGAATAATGCACATAGTATTTAATATACAGCGTGGAAAACATGGAAACATTTCAAAACCTTTCTATGACTTCACTTCGACAAAGAAATCTTGTACATGATCATGGTTACGAAGAGCATACTTTTTGACGCTATTAGCGACATTTCATCTTTTCAAGGAGACGGCGAACGAAGAGTTAAACGAAAACGTTCAATGTAAGCCTAGGTCGAGTTTGGTATCAAATGAAATGTCTATACCAGAAAAATTAACTGCCGCAAACTGGAATTCGAAATGTTTATCCTTTCCAGAGTAGCAGCCATTTTAATTTCAAATTAACTAATTTGAACAATTATTTCTCCACCATTTAATGGTTTCAATTAAATGATTCTGCTGATGAATTATACTTTGTGGAACACAATTATTCAAAAACACTAAATTATCAAAATAACTATGGAAAAAATAACGTGTTGTAAAAGCGTTTCCATATTTTTTCCACCCTCTATAGAATAATGGTCTGTTTATATCCTTGGTAAAGATGGTAACTATTAGTATAAATTATGCCTTTAATTAAGAATCAACATTTAGAATACTTCACAGAAGAAGTGTAATGACTTAATTATGTTAATGATTCAATTTAAATAATACATAGTATAAATAATACATTTAAATAGTAAAATAATGAAAGTGTTGTCATGAAGCAACATAAATTTAGTTATAAATTAGTGGGGCTGGGTAAAATTCTATGTATGATAAGTTATTTTACAAATTGACGTAATAGAATTAACGTTTTTACCAAAACGATTTGAAACTTTTGTCTTTCGTATTGCTCAAATCGTAAATTAGAGAACAAATTTACATTTCAATTAAAATTGAAAATGCTATAAAATGACCTTATTATGTCATTGTTTATTTAGGGTATGTAATAAATTGAATCTAACATTTTCTGGTTAGGTATAAAGCAGCAATCATTATGTTGAACAACCCCCCCCCCCATTATGAATGAGAAATGGTCCCTGCACAAAAATGACGTACTCCGGGCCTCACAATCAAGTGGTAGGAACTCAAGCATACATCTAAACACTTTCGATGAAAAGAATGCTTTATGAATTGTGAACGCTGGTTTCGTTTTGTACTCATTTATGTTTTCATGCTGTATTATTTGTGTTATGGTATGTTTTACTTTGCTTGCGTGGAATTATTCGTGTATGAAGAATATATAATATCATTTTTAGAATGCGGGCTGTGATTAGGCTTTTAATTAATCATGGGGAAATTTCCAAGGAATAGTCGGCCTTAGTTTGTTACAATTCGCTCATCAACACTCATGACACTAATTCTAAATCCGTATTAGCGCAAAGAGATATATTGTCGATCGGAGACGAACGAATATATAAATATGTGTTATTTAAAGCCGTAGCTATGTATGAATTGTTGTGGCTTAAATGAAATCAAATAATAATAAAGCATTATTACGGATATATTTTTCATATAATTATTTGTTAAATGCATTTTTTTTTATATAGCAATTTAAGTGTTAATAAATTATTAATATGTAGTTTTTAGGCGATATAGAAATGAAGCAGGAGCAAAACTGAGCTAAAACTATTATCCTATACAAATACGATATATTAAACCCTTCCAAAATAAATTGTTGTCATGAATCATAAAAATTTCCGTATTTCACTCCACTGGCAATTAGTGCTTTATTTAAATTATCAAAATGTAAACATGTTTTGGTTTTGTCAAACATTAGTAAACAAATTTATTTTTTGTTGCTTAATGAAATATTCTCATATTATTATGATTTAGGTTATCAGTTAAAGGAAAAGCCTAGAAAATAAAAAAAATAGACAAATTTTCACTCCATGTTTAAAGTACGTAATTTTTCATCCTTGAATGTCCTTCAAAAAGAAAACTAAATCATAAAGAAAGTTGATTTAGTTTTTAAAGCTACCTAAATATCTAGTAGCAATCATACAAATCATGACAACTTTAGTTTATAATCCCCAACAACTCAAACGTTGTAAACTATATTATTTTCTCTAGACCTCTTAAACTATTAGCCTGCCCACGTTGAGCATAGTTTAAATGGAAAAGTGAGGATGGGAGGGTAGTCATCAATGAAGCAAAGCAGCCGCAAGGCAGCGTTGAGTTGAGAGTACAATATTAACCTGCTACCATTGTCATACGCCATCGTTGTTACAATACTAAATTTTTAATCTACTTCGTTATTAGTGACACTGGTTTAGTTTTTCTTCTGAGTTTTCTGTTTTATAAATAGATTAAATCTATTTCTGATCACAGTCTTTAGTTAATAATTTATACAGTACAAATAAACGTCACCCAACACAAATGTATTACAATATAAGCGAGCCGGTGGTCGAGCGGTCTAAGGCGTCAGGACTTTGAGCTTTGGTTAGAGTTAGCGCTGGTTCGAATCCGGCCTACACTGGAAGATTTATCAGTAATATTCACCTTGTACTGCACTGGTTCGCCCCCTTACTCTGTCTGATTAAGTTCCTCGCACAGATCAATAGTCTATGCAGAATGGGCAGAGTTAGGTTAAGGAGATCGGCCTCTCCTTAAAAAAAAAAGCACAAAATGCACAAATATATTACAATACAAGTACAAAATGCACAAATATTATGGTAATCGATCGGTAAACCATGCTCACCTTCCTCAAATCAGAGGGATTCACAAAAGAATGGAAAATGGTGTTCAACAACTCATGAATGCTTGGGAAGAGTTATTTATTTTTAAATAAAAATGTAAGGACCGTGATACATTAATAAATAGGTTAAATTTGATTCCGACATAGTTTTTATTAGTGTATTTTAAGCGACTAAAAGAACAATAGTAACAGCCAATAGGTATTAAATAATAATATCACAGCAGCCGCCATTTTGACGAGTCCAGCCAATGGGATCACGTGATCATAGGCCTATTAATTGAGTTGTTGAACATCATTTTTCATTCTTTTGTAAATCACTTTGGTCTGAGCAAGGTGAGCGTGGTTCATTGAAATCGATCACCTTAATATTTGTGCATTTTGTGCTTGTATTGTAATATAATTGTGCATTTTGTACTTGTATTGTAATATATTTGTGCATTTTTTACTTATATTGTGATATATTTGTGCATTTTTACTTGTATTGTGATATATTTGTGCATTGTGTACTTTTATTGTAATATATTTGTGCATTTTGTGCTTGTATTGTAATATATTTGTGCTTATATTGTAATAAACTTGTATTGTGTGAAGTTTGATTCTACTGTATATGTACCAACACGTATTATTCTAATTAAAATACTATTAATAATTTAATACAGAAATTTAATATTTAATTAAAAGAAGAATTTACTAGCGAAATCTTAGAATGATATTGATAGGCTGTAATTAATTTGATAGTCTTAAAAATTGCAAAACTCTACACTTTTGATTGGAAAGAAGCTAACTTACAAAATATTGCATTATACTAGTCTTAATTTTAAAAATTTTACACCTTAAGTTACAAAAAATATACTATAGATTGTTGGACAGACACCAAGTCTTAAGGCTTTACTCCTAAAGTAAGTGTTTGCAATAATAGAAAATGTTATGGTTGTTTGTTCATCGAAGCAAATTAAACGCTTTTATGAATATATTTTAAATTACTTTATCCTAGTCATTGTTATTGTAGTCATATTTAAAGTTTTTTTTTTTTTAAAATTAATGTGAATATTATATTTAATGAAGTAATAAACGGGTTTTTTTAATAAATTCTAAAACGTCTTCTTATACTTAGTGTAACAATTCAAAAACTGTGTTCAGGAATCAAAAAAGAGTTAACTTTTTTAGGGTTGCTCCTTCTTCAACCAAAGCACAGGTTCCGTTTGTCTTATAGGGTCGGAGAGGGAATACACGAAAGAATCCCAGTTCGTGACGCGGGTTTAGTTAGGGGTTTCTTGAGTTGCATTCTTTTGTAGACAAAATAAATTAGTTTACTTTATATCTTCATCCAGGCTGTTAACTACATTGCTTATACAATAACAAATTCTTGTTTTAATAAATATTTATTTCGTATTTTACTACACACCTCTCTTTCTTAATGACTTAGGTGTTTTAAAATGCTTAGGTTTGTTTATTTGAAATTAGAATTTAATAAACAAAATGTTACTCAGTAAAGTTCATGAACCTAATTCTTAAAAATCATCTTATAATCTTAAATTACATTTAACTGAAACTTCGTATAGGTTCAAATTTGATAAAAATGAGATCCGAAATCTAAGCAGGCATGCCAAAGGAATGCCAATTATCTAGCTAATCTAAAAGAATTAAATATGAAGGTTTGTCAGTCTGGTGATAATAATCTTTCTCTCAAATCAATTCAACAATTAATCCTCAGGATAGTTGAATAAATTGACTCCCAATGAAGAAACTAATATAATTTGGTCAAATGATTTCCTTTTTAATATTACGATGTTAATTATAATATGTTTGTGGTCATTTTAAGATTATAATAAATTATGGTCATTGTATCCGCCATCTTGTAAAATTGTAAAACCTTCTTTGTGGTCATTTATCGCTTAGGGTTTCGTAGTTGAAATATTGGATATTTGTTTAATTTGATTTTTTTTCTACTTTGCACCTTTAGTTTTCTATTTATAAATACTTTTTTCTTTAGTTTTGTATTTATATTTATATATAGAAATATAATAAACAAAATGTGCACTAAAACATCATATTTATGTAAAAGAACAACAAGTATGTTAAAAAAGAAAAAATCCAAAGGGATTTCCTGATACATACGTAATTTTAACATATTTGTAACAATATGGCAACATAAAACAAACGTATTAGATGGTTCTCCAACACTCTAATATGTTGTAGCAACTATAGTAATAAATCCATAAATCACATTGTGGCACAGGCATATACTTCGTGGAGGTTAGGTTTGATCGTAGACTGACGATTCTACGAAAGAATTATAGACCAATCAATAAGAATCTTAATTGTTTACTTTTTTACTATAAAAAGTACTAAAATCATATACATGTTTTTGAGTTGAGCAACCATGAAGACCTCAAGTAGTTATATAAAAAAAACAAAAAAAAAAAAAAAAACAATAGCTTCCATAAAATCTGCTGAAAACAAAGATACAACACAGTAGTCAATCACAAGCAATCTCAAACTGTATTCTTGGTTTAGTTTCATAAGATTATAATATAATGAGACTAAATTTAATCTTCCTGTTCACCAATTCGTGTCTCATGAAATACACCACTTCGTAACTAAGATACTGTACCAGATATTTTTGAAATTTTGTTTTTAAATAATTTTGTTGTTGTTGAAATTTTGGAAAATTATTTTGGAAATAAAGCTTCATTTATGGAACCGAAATAGTTCCAAATAAATGTTTAATATAAATTTATTATTTGTAATATTTAACTTCAAAATATTGAACTACATCGTATGCTTAACTGTTGTGTGGCCACTTACCACTCGGACACAGGTGCATGTCGGATCAGGGATTACGGCAGCGATAGCTATTATGTTGCGAGGTAATGGAATCCAAACACATGTCCGAATTAACTGTGATAAGGGAAGGCCATCTGTATTATGTATAGGCTGGTTAAAAACAAAAATTTAAGTACATAAATATAGTCTATGTATATTTTACTCAACAATATACGATTAGATTTAATTTGTATATTGATCAAGATCCCAATTTATATGTACTGTACATTTATGTTATCTCTGGACTACATGTTATCCAACAGAAAATAATGTGCTTTCAGAGAAAAGCTAATTAATTAGGTTGGTTTACACTGTTCAGTAAGATATATGTACCTTTTACTGATAATTATATAATTTCGTACATAAATAAACCTCAGATAATCGATGATTACTATGTCTTCCGTTAAAAATTAGCATTGATTGTTAGCAAGATTATATTTCTATTTAGCCATTAATCGTCCATTTAACTATATTTTATTATGTGTTTTCCCTCAGTATTCATCAGATAGGAGTTGTGTAATAGTAGTATAATTTAATTAGATTTTTGTAAATAACAAATATTTGCCATTATGTACGTACTATTCATTTGTAATTTTTACATTGAACAAATGTACCGGGTGTACAACAAGTCTTGGAACTTTGTTATAATTTCTTTATTCGTAAACTTAGAACTATGAAACTTTGCGTATTGTGATTGGTATTGTTTCTTACGTTATGACACATTTTTCAGTAATTTCGCCTGATTTCTGAATTCGAGGGGACGTGCCGTGGAGGAAGTCATGACAATTTTAAATGTAAGCCTACGTCGAGCAGCACCTTATTTTAAAGGACGTTAGTTTTAGAATACAATGCCGCAAATGCGATTTCAAAACGTTCACGCAGTCTAAAATGGCAGCCCTTTCAAGTTTTGTAGTTTTGTTAACGGTTTTACTTTGAATGAATTTGCACGTCATAGCAGGTGTATAAAACCATCTTAATAATTGAACAAATAAAAAAATAAACTCTTTTTAGTACTTGTGCATGATCGTTTTATTCCTTGAAGAAAAAAAAATTCTAGATACAGCCTTAATGTTTAGCTTCCTTAAAACAAAACTTGAAACCTTTTGAAGTCACATTTCCGGCATTGTATTTTAAAACCAAAGAACATTAAAATGAGGTGCAAATCGGCCTGAACTTACATGTGAAGTTATCACGACTTGAAAATTCCTCCACGAGATGTCCCCCCGTTAGGTGAAATAACTAAAAAATGTGTCATAACGTAGCAAACAATTCCGAAACGACGAAACGCAAAAGTTTCATAGTTCTAAATTTACTAATAAAGAATTATAACGAAGTTCTAAGACTTTTGGGACACTCGGTATAAAATAAGTAGACAAAAATGTATCTTAAATTTTACTTTTATTGTTTCTATCTATAATATCGTTTGAATAACAATAACAAAACACATAAATTATGGTTAAGCTACACTAACTTCCATTGTTGAATACAAAGCCTTTTCAGGAGGCTGTGACAGGACATGTGATACGGAAGTGCTGCTGTGAAACAAAACAATATCTAGTCGAACTGTAATACATAAATGCATTATTTGTTCTGTAATCCACCAGCAAAACAGTTTATGAACCACATACAATTTATATTTTAAAATGTAATCTTACATTGTATGTATGAATTCACTCACATAATTATGTATATATATATATATATATATATATATATATATATATATATATATATATATATATGTGTAAAAAATTAAATAGTTTCAAGTTTTTTCAAAATTTTCTAATAATTTTATAAGAGAGTTGTGATGATCTATTCATATAAAATTGGTTACACAAAAAGTCAGTATAGATAATTATGAAAAAAGTGACGCTGTGACCAAAATATACGATTTGGCTAAAATGGTATTTCAGTAACATTCAATCCTTTCAAAACAGAGGTTTTCTTTTCTTTGAATTTTTACTGTTACTTTTTAGGTTGAATTGAGATGTAAACGCTTAGACTATAGCATAAGCTTCCATTATTCTATCAACATTACTTATATGTTTTCTTTTAAACGAGGCTGTATAAATTAATCCACAACGTAATTAAAGTGTATAGGTATCTATCTATTATTTTTCTTTTAAATTTGTTTTATACCAAATTTTAAATTTAACGTTAAAATAACAACCTTTGCTTGCTACAGAATAAAACCTACAAACTTATTAGCTAAAAACTCAACGGTTTTGTGTACATACAGTAAGTAGTTAGCCCACTAGAGATATTAGGAGAACTAAACTGTATTTATACTTAGGGGAGAATAAGTTGAATTATGAAACAAACTTTTTATTTAATAGTTTTTCTTTATTTAAGTTACACATTACTAAATTTGTATTTACTAAGCTAAAAATTCCAAGATAATAAATGTTTATTGTTTAGTATAAATATACTATAGTATAAATATACTCTTATAAAATGAACTATAATAAAATATTCATTAATTTACATAACAATAATAAACACAATTATTTCATTATTATGAAATTTTTCATTGAGGAAATGATCTGCAATTTTCGATGTTGCATCTTTTTATTATATACAGCTCTTGTAAATACACTGAAACCAAAAGCTATTTCATTTTGACAATGCTTTAGTTTATATATTATGTATTACTTTGTGATGAGCATTTTTTTACTCTGTTTGGAATTTATAATTAGCCACGGGCATTTTACTTCATCATACTCGACATTTAAGTTATTTTAATTTGAAAATTTGGGTTTTAGTTTTTGAGCTTTTCAAATTGTACAATATTTAATAATGTGCTATATCTTTTTTAAACAGTGAAATAAAAGCAGAATGTTATTTAGAAATATTTAGTTATATATTTTTTTTAACTTGCATAACTAATGTGAAATGTATTGATAACGAAATAAATGAATGTGTTTCAGTAGCTATGACAAGCTATTAGTAATCACACGTATATTTCGTACATTAAATAAGTTCTCTTATCATTACATAAATATTAAAAAAACTTAAATTGTTTACTCTTTTTTTTATTCAAAGCCAAGACAATATTTATATGTAAAACGTTACTTTTTATTATAGTACAAATAGCACTTAGTTCGTTTTGAGTTGAGCTAACTGGTTTAAATAATAAAAGTTTACTCAGTGTAAAACTTTTGATTAGTGTACATTATATTTTTGGAATCAATTATTTGTGTTTTGAAAACTTGTATTTGTGTCCACAGAGATATGAAATGTAAGAACAGTGATACTTAGTCGTGAAACTCTTGTGTCAAACTTATTCCGTTGAAGTTTTCTTAGCCTGGAAGTTAAAACCAACTCCGGTGTGCCTTAAGGCTGAGTCAGTGTTGCATACCTAACAAACGCTTGATAGGTTTGTGTGCTGAGTGTCGTCAGCACCGTGTCTGCACACTGCTGACTGGGAATACTAAACACTAAGTAAACTAACTGTAGCAAATATTGCAATTCGAAAATATTTTGAAGTATATTACTCATTCAGATGTAGTATTTAACTATTTAGCTAGTAGTTTTACAATATAACAGTTTTTATATATACATTGATAAGGCTGCGTATTTTTTAAAGTCTTAATGTAGAAAATAAAACTGTGGATACTCATCTTATACATGCCCAAGGTTATTATAAGGGGAAGTGTAGCAAAAAAATAGTTATACATTTTTATGTTACACGGTTATTGAAATTATTGAATACTATACAGCAATATTTCTTAAAATGCCAATTGGTGTTTCTGTTATAGTCCATTAGAAAACGTTTAACATACAAAATAGAATGATTTTTGCAGCGAGTTTGTTATTTTTAAGGATGATTTCTTTTTTGTTGACTTAAAACCTCTTACCTAGAATTTAGTTAATAGATAAAGTTTAATAAAAGCTTGTAAAATATTATTTCAGAGCTAGGTTTTTATGTAAAGCTACTTGGTTCAAATTCAATGTATTGTAAAAATTTGAAGTTTGAAAGAGTTACTATTTGAAGAAAAGTTTTAAAGAAATCATTGGGAACTTCAGATGATTGAAATTGGGCCAATAATTCAAATACAGTATAACTGATTACTAAGAAATATTTAATTATTACAAAAGACTACATTTTACCTTTTAGGGTCTAAAATGTGTTTTAATTGTTTTAATTTAATAAGCAATAGGTATATAACAAATGAATTCCACTTATTTAATTTAGTTTTTTTTTTTCAATTTGGTAAAAATATCGTAAAAATTAGTATGGACAGTCTCTTATTTGAAATGTAGAAGATTGTGAGTGTTGTACAGTAGACAAAGTAAATGCTAAAATTGTAGTTTTAAATCTATTCTGCGTGAGAATCGGAGGGGATGAGATGGGTAGGCCTACTTCGCTTAACAATGGTTTGTTACAATAGACAATAAACTATAGAGTAGTAATTTTACGTCATTCATGCTTTTTAAACCTGTTACTTTATCTTGTTATCTGATAATTTCTGTGTCATAGCATATCGTATTTTTATTTTTACTGTAGTTTATTGTTGTTACCTATATATTATTGTTACCATCTATCGTAGTATATTGTTACTCGTATATTATTGTTGTTGTTTCTTTTATCGTAGTTTATTGATGTTACCTTCACTTGCCAACCTTTTTTTTCAGTGAACTTATACATTTGAGCAATTTTTATTACAAAATGAACCTACCAATTGCAATAAATGGGAATAACGACAGTTTTTCCAGATCGTAATAAAGGTAAATTACAATATACGTAGGTTAAAATTAAAATTTTTATTTTAAACAGTAGAGAGTAATTAAACATTTAAACAGTAGAAACAGTAGAATGTCAACTACATCGTACGTGTATGAGTGGGCTGGAGGATCGTGAGTTTGTTGATGGGGACCAATAGCAAAATGACTGACGTATTTTTTGGGATTATTTTTTTAATGTTACACTCATCATTTTGGATATTATGAATCATATTGAGATCTCAATTCAAGGAATGGATGAGAGTTGCATAAGTTCGTTTTTTACTGGAACCTTCGTTCCAACAGGTTTATGATCAGGTTTCTAAAGGAATCGTGACATTATCTAATAAAATTTTATAATCTAAAAAGGTTAGAGACTTCGATGTAGAAACTCTAAGTCCTAATTCATTGAACAGTTCAAGCTACATACTATGTATAATACAGATTCCCCTCATTACTGAGTATAAGCTATATATTTATGACTGTATTTGTATTTTAAGTCATAAACTTAAAAAGTTCAGGTCCACACATGTTCTGACGATCATTAATCGTTCCCTTACACAACGGAAACATTAAGAACAATTCACATCACCTTCAACCACTGAAATGTCGTACTCTCAGATGACGTATTCAACGATTGAGACAAAGAGCTAAGTTAATAAGTTCACGAAAACGTATTGTCTGTTTTAGTCTGAAATAATAAAATATATGGAAGCTCACTTTATCATATTTTAAAACTATAAATAAATATTCTATTTTCACCTTCATCCATTACTAAAGCAGTATAAATAATATAATACAATCCGTTTGTAACACAGAAAACATTTCATAATTGTATTCGTGGTATATAGGCCTACTAATCTTAATGTTTTTTATTCTTAATTTTTTGTACACTAACATATATTAAAATATTTTTTACACTAAATAAATTTAAAAAAAATATTAACAATCCTAATAATATAAAATATATTAGGATTGTATTGGAGGTATTTAAATAGCAGTTACACATTTACGGCAAATGCAATCTATGGATCTATCGAATCGCAGTCCATAATCTTTTTAACTTACCTATATTCGTTATATGTTTTGAACTATGAAGCAGTGTGATATGAACGACAAGCAATTAACGCTGACCAGAACTTATTCAGTGAAATTACAAACATTTACAAATAGTATACAAATATTCCAGCAAATGAATATTATTTGGAAAGCAATGACATAAAATGGCCAATTAGGGGCAATCCTCAAATATGGCATCGATTCAGTTCCATTAGCTCTTCATAATTGCTAGACAAATGAAATCACTCAATTTGACTGTGAAATGACAGCATTTCCGTTCAACCAAGCGTTAAATGTTTCGGTCTCTGTAATGAAACGGAAATGTGTCAGAGTTGTACAGTAAAATAGCCAACCTACACCGGTCTTTAAACACAGCAGAAGGATGGTAATTTTAATGTTATTATCCTATTGGTATTCCTTCAAAATGAAACAAAACTAATTCTGATAGCATTTTAAAATCTTTTATGTATCATACATAAACGTTTTATAACGTTGTAATGATTATATTTTCAATTAATTATTTGAATTTCATTTACTAACTGGCTTGATATCGCATAGCACATACTAAGAAAAAAAAAAAAACCTTGGCGGTTTTTGATTTACGCTTAAATTTGGTTTCAAATTTGTTATTCTGAACTGTATTCATTCCTTCTAATTTAGGATTCGTAAATATTGTCAAACAAAATGCATGCAGTTTAGTTTTTGTGCCCTTCGCTATTGATTTTAGTTTTTTCTTCAATCAAAATAAAACAATTATTTCTTTTGGTCAAAAAAATGTCTATAAAAACAACCTCGAAATCCAGACATGATCTTTATTTTGGTTGATTACATAAATGTTTTAAAGTTTTCAGTCAATATTTATTTAAAAATAAATAAAATTTGTTGAGATCTAGAACAAATTATGGTTAACAACAAAAATAAAAGATTAAATTATTTTTAATTTAAAAACTACAACATGTCTACATAAGAAAATAATTATTCTAAGAGATTAACCTAACTTTATGCTATCCAGCAAATAGTGATCAGTTCAATGTTGAATGTTTGAGCCGTAAGTATAAAATTAACAAGGTTATGGCAGGTGACTTGGCATGCATAAACCAAACCGCATCAATTTTCCCATCACATTACAAATGACCGTTTCCTTGTACATATTCATTCTCGCCATTATCTAAACTATTTTTAACTAGTGACATATTTTTGTTCTTTAACTTCACAAACTTGTCATTTTGATGAAATTTAATCGCCAAAATATAACACTAAAATTAGGAATGTTCTCTTTCAATTATTAAATAACATGGAAGTTTGGCCCCCTAATAAAGGCTATTTTTTTCTTCCCGTCAAAATTAATTGAATCTTCAGAAAATACAAGGAGTCATGTTATCTTGGAAATTAAACTTTAATTAATAATTTATATTTAATTCCTCTACAAGCATGCAACATATATAAACCTCGACACATATAGTTAAGTTAACATTATATTTTCTGTAGATAATCTCTAAAACATAATAAATGAACCATTTTCACTTAATTTAAAGTCAAAAACTATTTACATTGTTACTTGGAACAAGTTACAATTCTTAATTTAAAACGTTAATTACATTTCCTTGAATTCATATACAATAGAACTAAATATATTAGTCTTAAATGCTGGAGAGGTTCTTAAAAATTGTAATGTAATCTCGATTTAAGAAATAATAAATGATTTTGAATTAAATTGAACTTACTTAAACGGTAATAACGCATGTTTTTTTGGTGGAATAATTTAATAACAGTTATTATTGCAGTCATCTAGTCGGCCCGAGAACCTCAACAATACTATTATATCGACACTGAAAGTGGTTTAATTAATGAAATGTAAACACATATTACGTTGCTGCTGAATCATGGTGGCGTTACGTTAATTGGTATGAAAATAAGCTTTATACATCTTAATTTAGGTATTTTATGACCTTTTTGTTTTTGAACTAAAACTGTCGTAATTAATCATCAACGTATTCAGGCAATCGATCTGTTAAGATGTTCCTACAATACATGGCTACAAAACTTATTAAGAGCTATGTATGAATTAATAAATTGCCTCGTCAGTATAAATCTGACGATAAATTAATTGTATTTTAGAATTTATTTAAATAATAAACACTAAATAATTTTCTTAAATGAAATTAGGCTGTCTTACAACACCAGTTACTCAAAAGATAAACGTTTTATAAAGAGTGAGAGAGAGAGGGAGAGAGAGAGAGAGGGGGAGGGGGGGAGGGAGAGAGGGATAGAGGGAGAGAGAGCAAGAGAGGGGGAGGGAGGGAGAAAGAGGGAGAGGGAGGGAGGGATGAGGGGGAGGAGGGAGGGAGGGATGGAGGGAGGGAGGAAGGGGGGAGTGAGAGAGAGAGAGGGGAGGGAGGGAGGGAGGGAGAGAGGGAGGGAGGGAGAGAGGGAGGGGAGGGAGAGAGAGAGAGGGAGAGAGAGAGAGAGAGAGAGAGAGAGAGAGAGAGGAGAGAGAGAGAGAGAGAGAGAGAGAGAGAGAGAGGGAGAGAGAGAGAGAGAGAGGAGAGAGAGAGAGAGAGAGAGAGAGAGAGAGAGAGAGGGAGAGAGAGAGGAGAGAGAGAGGGAGGGGAGAGAGAGAGAGAGAGAGAGAGTGAAGGGAGGGAGAGAGAGGAGAGAGAGAGAGAGAGAGAGAGAGAGAGAGAGAGAGAGAGAGAGAGAGAGAGAGAGAGAGAGAGAGAGAGAGAGAGAGAGAGAGAGAGAGAGAGAGAGAGAGGAGAGAGAGAGAGAGAGAGAGAGAGAGAGAGAGAGGAGAGAGAGAGAGAGAGAGAGAGAGAGAGAGAGAGAGAGAGAGAGAGAGAGAGAGAGAGAGAGAGAGAGAGAGAGAGAGAGAGAGAGAGAGAGAGAGAGAGAGAGAGAGAGAGAGAGAGAGAGAGAGAGAGAGAGAGAGAGAGAGAGAGAGAGAGAGAGAGAGAGAGAGAGAGAGAGAGAGAGAGAGAGAGAGAGAGAGAGAGAGAGAGAGAGAGAGAGAGAGAGAGAGAGAGAGAGAGAGAGAGAGAGAGAGAGAGAGAGAGAGAGAGAGAGAGAGAGAGAGAGAGAGAGAGAGAGAGAGAGAGAGAGAGAGAGAGAGAGAGAGAGAGAGAGAGAGAGAGAGAGAGAGAGAGAGAGAGAGAGAGAGAGAGAGAGAGAGAGAGAGAGAGAGAGAGAGAGAGAGAGAGAGAGAGAGAGAGAGAGAGAGAGAGAGAGAGAGAGAGAGAGAGAGAGAGAGAGAGAGAGAGAGAGAGAGAGAGAGAGAGAGAGAGAGAGAGAGAGAGAGAGAGAGAGAGAGAGAGAGAGAGAGAGAGAGAGAGAGAGAGAGAGAGAGAGAGAGAGAGAGGAGAGAGAGAGAGAGAGAGAGAGAGAGAGAGAGAGAGAGAGAGAGAGAGAGAGAGAGAGAGAGAGAGAGAGAGAGAGAGAGAGAGAGAGAGAGAGAGAGAGAGAGAGAGAGAGAGAGAGAGAGAGAGAGAGAGAGAGAGAGAGAGAGAGAGAGAGAGAGAGAGAGAGAGAGAGAGAGAGAGAGAGAGAGAGAGAGAGAGAGAGAGAGAGAGAGAGAGAGAGAGAGAGAGAGAGAGAGAGAGAGAGAGAGAGAGAGAGAGAGAGAGAGAGAGAGAGAGAGAGAGAGAGAGAGAGAGAGAGAGAGAGAGAGAGAGAGAGAGAGAGAGAGAGAGAGAGAGAGAGAGAGAGAGAGAGAGAGAGAGAGAGAGAGAGAGAGAGAGAGAGAGAGAGAGAGAGAGAGAGAGAGAGAGAGAGAGAGAGAGAGAGAGAGAGAGAGAGAGAGAGAGAGAGAGAGAGAGAGAGAGAGAGAGAGAGAGAGAGAGAGAGAGAGAGAGAGAGAGAGAGAGAGAGAGAGAGAGAGAGAGAGAGAGAGAGAGAGAGAGAGAGAGAGAGAGAGAGAGAGAGAGAGAGAGAGAGAGAGAGAGAGAGAGAGAGAGAGAGAGAGAGAGAGAGAGAGAGAGAGAGAGAGAGAGAGAGAGAGAGAGAGAGAGAGAGAGAGAGAGAGAGAGAGAGAGAGAGAGAGAGAGAGAGAGAGAGAGAGAGAGAGAGAGAGAGAGAGAGAGAGAGAGAGAGAGAGAGAGAGAGAGAGAGAGAGAGAGAGAGAGAGAGAGAGAGAGAGAGAGAGAGAGAGAGAGAGAGAGAGAGAGAGAGAGAGAGAGAGAGAGAGAGAGAGAGAGAGAGAGAGAGAGAGAGAGAGAGAGAGGAGAGAGAGAGAGAGAGAGTGAGAGAGAGGAGAGAGAGAGAGAGAGAGAGAGAGAGAGAGAGAGAGAGAGAGAATTTGGACAATTCTTTATTTTACCTGCCCTGATTTGGACCGAAGGTCCACTCTTCCACCAGGACAGGGCCAAAACAATTACAAACACATTACAATGGTGAGTTGTGACTTTTTAACAGTATTATTATTTAAATCTAATTCATATCTAATTTCTATATTATAACATATTAAATCAATTAAATCCTATTTATCTAATTTTAGTACTAGTGTTATTATCCTAAACAAAGTTATTATGAAAATCTTAAACAAATACAATTTCTATATTATATCATGTAAATTAATCAAATAAACTTGTTATAATTTTTATATAAATTTTTTTTTTTTTACTAATTTAACTAATTTCTATTTTATACACGAATTGAAGGCTGTTTAGTATTTATTCAATAACATATCTTTTACTTTACTAATAAAAGTCTTATGTGCTTGTACATGTCTTAAATCATCATGAAGGGAATTTAACAATCGGATAGATTTTACATGGAATGAGTTACTGTATATTGTTGTTTTAAAAATAGGAAACTGTAGTGTTTTATTTCCAAAACGGGTAGTTCTTAAGTGAACATTATACATTGTTTTATATTTTTCATATAAATAGTCTGGTTTCTTGTTATTCAAAATATTATGCGTTAATGACATTACACCACAATCTATCCTATCTCTAATTTTTAAACACCTTAATTGTTTATAAAAAGGAGTTACATGATCATAAATTTTCAAGTTAAAAATATAACGAATACACGCATTTTGAGCTTTTTGTAACTTATTACACAATGTATCATTCAAATCACAAAAAACAACATTAGCATAATCGAAATATGGAAATATCAGGGTATAAACTAACAACTTCTTAACATCTAATGTAGGCTTAAAACATAGCCTTCTCAATTGGTACAGACATTGATACACCTTTCTACAAATATGATTTACTTGCTCTGACCAGGATAAAGTATTAGTCATTCTAAGACCCAAATTAACAATGCTAACTTCATATTTTAACACTTGACCATCAATTGACACTGGTAATATATCATCAAAATTAATACTATTCATCAAACGAGAATGTGCAACTAACATAGGTTTACACTTTGCTACATTAAGCGTTAGACCATGATCATGACACCAACTGAAGATACTTGCCAAATCTGCATTGAGTTGTTGAATAGCTATGTTAATATCTTCTAAATTACAGTGAGTATACATTTGCATGTCATCTGCATATAATATATCTTTGCAAAACATTATTGAGTCACTAATTCTATTAATAAAAATAGTAAATAACATTGCTGACAAAGTAGATCCCTGCGGAACACCAACACTATTCAGTTCCCAATCAGAAACATTACCTTTAAATGTTCTAACTCTTTGATACCTACAACATAAATATGATTTAAACCAACTAACAGCTTCATCACAAAAGTTATAAGATTCCAAGACTGCCAACAATAAACCATGATGAACAGTATCAAAAGCTCTTGTAAAGTCTAATAACATTAAAATAGTCACTTTCCTCTTATCCATCGCTTCCCTTATGTCATCGGTTACCTTCACAAGTGCTGTCTGAGTACTATACATTTTTCTATATCCTGATTGGTTTCTATACATAATATTATTAACATTTAGAAAACTAGTAACTTGTGAAAAAACAATTTTATCTAATACCTTACCAAGAACACACAGTATATTTATAGGTCTATAATGTTTACACTCAGTAGGATTATTATTTTTAGGCAATGGTAGTATCAACGATTTCTTCCATTGTGATGGATACACAGAATTCATCAATGAAAAATTAAAAATATGCACCAGCACATCTTTAATTTCCTCAAATATCAGCTTAATAAATTTTAACTGTATTCCATCATTACCCACAGAATTTGACGACATATTACAAATTATCTTACGAACAATAATATCATTTACAATTACAAACTTAAACTTATCATGATAACAATTCTGGCGCATATTCTTATAATCATCTATTAAGTTATTATTTATTTGAGTTTCTACTCCACAGAAAAAACCATTAAGATTATTTAAACTTATATCAGGATCAGAAAGCTTTTTTTGTTCCTTTCCAGTTCCATGACTTTTTAATGTACTCCACAATTCTTTACCAGACTTATTACTATTTAAAAAGTTATGAAAATGTTGATTTCTTGCATCTCTTATTATGCGCTTCACTCTATTCCTAAGAATTTTATATTCCTCCCATACAGTGCGGTCTTTTATTTTAACATACCTTTTATATAACACATCTCTTTGTTTCATTATAGCTCTTATTTCATCATTTATCCAAGGACATGGAGTTCTTTTATTGGAAATACACTTTAATGGAACATATTTATTAAATAACAAAGATAAATATTTTTCAAGAATTTCTACCTTATCATCTATTATCTCACTATCATAAACATTTTGCCATTGTAAATTTGTACATTCCTGTTTAAGTTTATTTTTGTCAATGGTTTTAAAATCTCTAATATTAATTTTATCCTTATTACTATACAATCTTGTCTTTAAATTTAACTCAACAAATATTAAATCATGATAGGAAATTCCTGACACTGCTTCCTGACCAAACCTAACTACTCTTTGAAAATCATTTACCATAATCAAGTCCAACCATGAATCAGAGTCAGGGAGGTGATAAGTTGGATTCAATGGCAGAATATTTAGATTTAAACATGATACTAAATTCAAGAGTTGACCTTTATCCGGAAAAATTCTATCAGTGCTTAAGTTAGTATTTAAATCTCCAATTAAAACAAAATTATCATAAACTGGAAGCAAATTTCCTATTATTTCAAAACACTCCTCGATAAATCCTATTTTTGGGGGTCTATACATAGCACATAACAAAAGTCTCCATTTAAATGTCAACTCAATAATCATATACTCAGGCTTTCTACAGTATTTAGACTCTGACAATGCAACAATATTAAATTTAATGTAATTTCTAATGTAGACAGCTAGACCCCCTCCTTCCTTATTTTCCCGATCGTGCCTAATCATATTATATCCCTTCAATATATAAGGCGTGGAGGGTAATATTGGTTTTAAAAATGTCTCAGATAAAACAATTACATCAAATACACCATTATCAAATTGATTTAAAAAGTTCTCCCAATGTACTTGTAAATTCTCAACATTTACATGTGCTATTTTTAAATGATCGTTAACCATAAGTTTATATTAAATTTACAGTAAACAAAAACATTACTAGACTGATTAATAAAATTAAAACTCATATATCCCATTATCAGAAATGAATTTAAGAATAAGAACATCAAACAAATGTTCATTCTTATTTCAAAGAAACACACTGCTACCGCAATTGTTATAAAACACCTGACTTTTATGTAGCACAAAAAACTAATAATTAGGAAAAACTTCAACAAACACATATACAAAAATATAACTAAATCTAAAGAATCAAAGTAATCAAATGAACAATTCAACATCAATTTATAGGCCTCCAAAACGTGATCTGCATTTCAGGACAGATTAGTAAGGTCGCAGGTGGTGTTAATGACAATAAAGCGGTCGCCCTCGTTCTTTCTCATGTAGATGCGTCCATTCTTTACCCATAGAAACGTGTAATGT